>WNYD01000046.1:0-81718 GCA_021396205.1 Sporothrix brunneoviolacea
CACGCTCGTGGGCGGTGCCGGCGCCGGCTGGGCGGCGCACCACGCCGGCGGCGGCGCGCTCGGCACAATAGCCGGTGCCGTGGCCGGCGCCATTGGCGCCAACGTCATCGAGCACTTTGTCGAGAAGTAGGTTCCATCCCATGACTCAAAACGGCGTTCATTATTCTCTCTGCGCGACATACTAACAACCCCCTCTAGGAAGAAGGACGAGAAGCACCACCAGCAGCAGGGCGGCTACCAGCAGGGCGGCTACCAGCAGCACGGCGGCGGCGGCTTCTTTGGTTCCCGGGACGGTCCCGGTGGTCCCGGCGGTCCTGGCGGTCCTGGCGGCCCCGGCGGTCATCACGGCCACGAGGGCCACCACGGCGGTCCAGGCGGCCCCGGCGGCCACCACCACGGCGGTCCTGGCGGCCCGGGTGGCCCGCCTCCCGGCCGCTGGTAAATGCTGTAGCATCCAGAAGCATGGTCTCGTTGGTCGGACGTCATAAGCAGACACAAACTCTCTCAGTTCCATTTCCTTGTCATCTTGTTTTTGGTTTCCTATTTTCTATTTTCTATTGGTATCAGGGTATTTCAGGAATAGGGAATTGTGGCATTTTTTTTTATTGTATCGTCCATGAGCTCGCTGCTTTTTATTTTTTTTGCCAAATTTGCAAAGAAAGGCCACAACACATTCTTCTCACTCGCTGCAAGGCCTGCCACTTCTGTGACGAATCATAATTTTAACTGAACGTTGTCCGATTTGGATGATTGAAAATATGAAGTAGTAAATGAAAATCTGAAGTATTGAAATCTACTGTTGAGTAGCCTTGCCTAACAACAAGCAGAATAGGGAAAAACAAAAGAAATATCCATGCAATCTACGGTATCGAAAAAAAGCCCGTGGCGCAAAACTCTTATACTCCCAAACGAATAAAAAAAAGCAAATGAACAAATCAAAAACAGGAGTCGAAAGCCGCATTGGGGCAGGTTTTCGCCCTACGCGCTGCTCGCCGCAGACACCGCCCGGAACGAGTTGCCCACCCGCAGCCCGTCCAGGAACGCCACCACCGCGGGGCCCACCAGCGCCGGGTTCTCGAACATGGGCGCGTGGCCCGCGCCGGGCACGATCAGCGTCGTGGCCGTCGCGAAGTTGCTCGCGACCCACTCGGCCTCCTCGACCGGCTTGCTCCAGTCCGGGTCCTTGTCGCCGACGACCACGAGCGCCGGGTGCTGCTTGATCTTGGGCACCCAGGGCGTCACGTCGCGGTCGTGCTCGATCGACGTCACGATGCGGTGGAACGTGGCCCACCGGCCCGGGCGGCTCAGCAGCGCCGTCGTCGACTCGGCGCGGGCCTTGGTCCCCTCGGGGCCCAGGCCGGGCCACATCGACGCCGCGTAGCTCTTCCAGACCGTGGGGCCCCAGGGCCGCACCAGCATCGCCGACAGGAGGTACTTCATCACCGCGCTGCCGGAGGGGTTGCGCAGGAAGGCGCACAGCAGGACCAGGCCCGCGACGAGCTCGGGCCGCTGGCCCGCGACGATGGCGGACGCGGCGCCGGACATGGAGGCGCCGGCGAGCACGACGGGCTCGCCCTTGCGGCCGACGGTCTCGATGACCTTGATGATGTCGCGGGCCGTCTCGACGTCGCCGTAGCTGGCGAAGCCCGTCGAGGCGTCGTTCTGGCCGCGGAGGTCGAGCAGGGCGACGCGGTAGCCGGCGGCGACGAGCTGGTCGGCGAGCGGGTAGTAGCTGTCGCGGTTGTCGCCGAGGGCGGCCGAGCAGACGACGAGCGGGGCGCCCTGGTCGCCGCGGAGCTCGACGGCGAGCTTGCCACCGTCGTTCTCGATGTAGGAGACGGACATGGTTGGAGGTGGAGGTGGAGGTGGGTGTAGGTGTTTTTGGTTAAGCGGATGCGTGTAAGTGGTGAGAATGGCGAGGGCTGTGTTCAAGGTGGACTGGGTTTCTTGACTGGTTGTTTGGTTGTTTGGTTGTTTGTGATGCAGAAGAAGGCCTTCTTTCAATTCCCAAAACTCAGTTCCCGTCCGTCTACTTATATATGCATTTTTTTGTCTCTCCATCCTGCTACATACTCCTTTCAAAAGATATGCGGTTCTCAACCACCACCGCTCTCCACCAAAACAAGCGTCAAGCTCGCCCTTTTCTCGCCGCCGAGTCGGGCGCGCCCACTCAGCTCCAGGGCGGGGTCCGCTCGTGCTTGTCTCGGTCTCCCTGCGGTAGCATTTCTATGCACGCTAGCGCAAAAAGGTACAAGGCGGCTGCTGGCCGAGAATGGAGCGCTCCCAAACGGCGAGAGGGGACCCACTTTTCCTTGACGCAAGTCATCTCGGACTAGCAGAGCCGCTGCAATTGGTGCAATCGGTCTCTAACACGACCTAATGGTCTGAGCACCCTCCCAGCTCTGGCCGCATCTGGACTCTGGCATTCTGGTGTTTAAATTGGCCATGCGGGTGCCGTGCTCGCAGCAGCAAGATACGGAGTAGTTTCCACAGTTCGACCCTTGTCGACGTCGCGGCGCCAGTAGTAGCTCGTATGCACGACCCGGTGCGAAAGCGAGATGCAACAGTCTCGAGCAATCATCATGAGTCTGTGACGTACCTCGCTTCCTTCAGAGTCGAGCACTGCATGCGAGATGCGACGGCAGGCGGAGAGACGCCCCGTAGCAATGCAATGCCCGACAGCAATGGTTCCCACTAGTATTAAACGAGGTACTCTGTACTGCAGCTGCAGGGGGAGAGATATTGAAAGGCATGAGACGGCGACTTGTTTCGAGGAAAAGCTTATTTTATTTTTGTCTTGCTCTTTGACAGAGTTCCCGTAACAGTCATACCCATGAGGACGGAAAGGAAAAAAAGCACGAATTAAGTAAAGAGAGAGACAAGATATGAACAGAGAGACACAATAGAAACAGGGGGAAAACACAAATACATAAAAAACGCCCATGTCGCAAGATGCTAATAGAACAGGATGGACTTCCCCATGAAAACAAAACGCTTTCCGTTTTTTGGTTGTTTCGTTGTTCTGGTTCCAAAGTCTTGAGAAAAGAAATGCTGGAGTTTTTTTTTGTTGTTAAAAAAAACCCCTACCCGTCCGAGCTTCATCAGAACGCCAAGAAAAAAAGAAAAGAAAAAAAAACACCACACCACCCCCGGCCGAAGCTCTACGCCTTGAGCTTCCACGTCTTGTGCTGCCCAGCGCCCGTCCGCTCCGCCAGGGCCTCCAGCGAGTTCTTGATCTGGCCCTTGGTGCACTTGCCCACGAACTCGACCGACAGGATCTCGACGATGCCCAGCTTGCTCAGCTTGGCGTACTGCAGGATCGCCTTCTTGAGGTCCGGCAGGACCTCGGCAGGGACGCCCGCGGCCTTCTTGGCGTCCGCCTTGCCGCTGCTGGTGCCGGCCGATGCGGCGGCAGCTGTCGCAGAGGAGGTCGCCGTCGTCGTCGTTGTGTTTGCACCGGAGCCCGATGCTGTTGACGCTGCTGCCGCCGCCCCCAATGCGGCAAAGGCGTCGGTCGGGGCCGGCGGCGGTGCCATGGCCTTGCCGCCAGGCGCGCTCGTCGCAGTCGGCGCGTCTGCGGGAGCCGGCGGCTCGCCGACCTCCCAGTAGTGTGTCGAGAGCGGATCAATCGCGCCGCCGTGGTCTGCAAAATGTTAGTGATAGGAATAACAAACAATAAAAAACCGGAGACCGACGAAAACGCACCCAAAATAAACTCCATCCGGAAATTGTCGAGATCCGGCCGCGGCGCCCGTCTCCGCTCGTTCTCCCAGCAGATGCCCGTGCTCTCCGGCTCCATGCCGCCCGAGAACGCCGGCCGCAGCGGCATGGCGTCCTCCGAGTCGTCCAGGAAGTCCGACATCTCGCCGTCGTCGTCGAGCTCCTCCTCGTCGTCCTCCAGGTCGTCCACGTCCTCGCCGTCGCCGTCGTCCACCCACTCCGCCTCCGAGTCGTAGTCGTAGTTGAGCGGCAGCACCGTCTTGGCCAGGGGGTTCCGTGCCAGCCTCGACAGGCGGGCGTGCGGCGGCTGGCTCGTGGCCGTGCCGAAGTACGCCGGCCGCACGTCCTCGCGGAAGAACAGGTACTTCATCGGCACCGACCTGAGCAGGTCGAGTGCCAGCTTCGTCTGGGCGTCGCGTGCGTCACCGTGCGCGTCGCCGTGTCCGCCAAAGTCGCTCATCATGTTCATGATCTTGCGCACGGCGGGCCGGTTGCGCCCGCGCGACAGCGGCTTCTTTTTTTGGTCGCATGGTAGGTGGAAGTAGTCGACAGCAGACGCCGAGCTGAACGGCCGTGCAGGGGTGAACGCGCCGCGTGTCCCAGACAGGTATTCGTCGAGAATGCCGGACTTGGCCTCCTTGGTCTCGTCGTCCATGCCGTACAGCTTTGTGGCCATGATGACATTCTCCTTGACAAAGAAGGGCTTGAATAACCTGTCGTATTCAGAAATGTTGGCATTTGCTGCGGCACCGGAAGTGCCACCAGTGCCAGCAGCACCAGCCCTTGATGCCTTTTGTGGCGAGGCAGAATAGCTTCTCGTAGACAGAGCGGCAGCGGCCTTCAATGGCGAGCCCCCGGGTGATGCTCGTGATGGCGCAGCCGAGTTCTTGGGCGGCGCCGCCGCCGCCGATGTATTATTGCCCGTCTTGAAGAACGAGTTCAGCCGCAGCTGGCTCCGCTCCTTCTTGTCCTTGGCTTCTTGGATCTTGCGCTCCTCGTCCTCCTTTTCTTTCCGCTTCTTTTCTTTCTCGTCGGCTCGCCGCTGGTCTTCTTCTTCCTTTTGCTTCCGCTTCTTCTCCTTCTCGTCCGCCGCCGCCTTCTTCTTGGCGTCGGCGGCGGCCTTCTGCTCGTCGCGCTCCTGCTTCTTCGCCGCCTCGATCCGCTCCCGCTCCTGCTTCTTGGCGGCCTCGGCCTTTTCCTTCTCCAGCTTCCGGGCCGCGTCCGCCTTGGCCTTGTCCTCCCGCTCGGCTGGTGTCAGGCGCTTCCGTTTTGCCGCTGGTGGCTGCGTGCCAATCGCCGCTTTGGCGCTGCTGGCCGTCAGCAACCCGGCTGGGGGCGTCGCGTCGATCGTGATGACGAGCTGCGGCGAGGCGCCGGCCGACGACTTGGAGGGGGTCGCATTGGGCGAGGGGGACCGCCGGGCGGGTGTGCTGCTCCCGGCGTCGGTGAGAAGCGACAGCGGGCCGTCGGACATCTCGGATAGGGGGGAGTCGGGAGAGAGAATGCGTGTTGGTGACTGGGGCAGGTCCTTTTCCAGCGCCGCCAGGTTTTCGGCATTGGTGACCAGCTGCAGCTTGCTGGGCGGCTTGGTCGCTGCGGCGGCCTTGGCCGCATCGCTGTTGGCACTCTCGAGGTAGTCCTTGAGGCTTCGCTTCCGGGACGGGGATTCGGTGCCGCCGTCCTGAATGTTGGGCGACATGGCGAGAAGAGGCATCGGAAGCGCAAGGAGAGAGCAGTCGATGTGTTGCAGACGGAGAGCGAGGGAAAACCGAGGCGATGGACCCGGCTGTCCTACGAGCAGAATGGCACAACCGCTCGCATCGAGAGAGGAGAATCAAAGCAGGGCCGATGCGTCGACAGCGAAGCAATTGAAGCCGAGTGGGTGACGGGAAACCAAGGACTGTTCGTGTTCGTTCGTTGGATTGTGCCCGGTGCTGGTCGACAAGAAGAGGCCAGAAAAGCAAACACAAAAACCAGGTCCGCAAGAAACAAACGACAACGTGCCAAAAGAGAAATGAGCGTCACGAGAGAGGTGGCGAGAACGACGTGGAGAGCACGAGGGAGTGTGTGGTGGTGGTAGTGTGCGTGCCTCCTGTTCTCGGGAAGAGGAGAAACGCGTAGAGGCAAAGAGGTTTCGCCTGCACCCTGTTCCCGGCAGAGGCACAATTGCTGTGGAACTGGAGCCCGGTGCTCCTTCCTCGCAGCGAGAGAGTCGCGTCCATTTGGCGTCACCTTTTTTAGAGACCGTTCTTTACGCGTTTCGGGGCCGCCTGTGGCTGGTGCACTGTGGCTGCTAGAGTGGCTGCCGCCAGATGGGACCCACTTTTCCATTTGAACGGGTAGTTACGCCGTACCAAAAAACACTTTAAAGGCATATCACGTGCAATTGTAAAAAAACGGGTACGAAGTATGGGGCACCAGCTTGTGACATCGCGTGCCTGGCATACTCAGACCCTAGGCGGCACTTCGTGTAGCACGTTCAAGCTTCTTACGTCTTGCACGTCATGGCGTGACACCAACCCTAGGTCGACTTGGGATCCTGTACAACTCTGCAACTATCTCCATGGTTGGTGTTGACCAACTTTGGCTTGCAGTTTTTCCCAATAGGTAGCTAGATATCTGTGCTTGAATCAACACAGGCTGGTGGCGGCTCTGAGCCTTGAGGTAACCCCATGTCCTCTTTATCTAAGCTACGCCGTCTGGTTGGTCGTTTTCTCTTCTTCCGTCACTCTGTTCAGTGGCATTAAACTTTCATTCCATGTCATTGGTGTGCTAGCTATCCCATAAACTTAGCGTACTGGGGAAATTCCTCGTCCGCTACTAGCATACTGAACTCTTCAGGGAGTGTGCCAAGTAGCAGCTCGACACCGCCATCTTCCCGTATGGGGTGAAGAAGTAAAAGACGAAATGCCGTATTAAGTCGGTCCATTTGTATTCGAACGGCGTCAGGTACGCCCAGTTTGGCGCGAAAAACTCGCCGCTGAACGATATGTCACTCGTTTGACAGAGCGCGGAATTGTATGATATCCTGGGCTGTCTAGAGGGCTCGGAGCATTACTCGAAGCGGCATACGTGACGAATTGATTAGGCAAAGATGTAGCGGTAAACTACGCTGACCACTATGACGGGAGGCTCGACCTAGCTCGGTATTATGATAACAAATTACAGCGCTAACAGCAAAGAGATAGCCCCTTAATCCTTTGCAGTATGTAAACAAATAAACTACAGCCTTCGTGCGAACAAGGCAAGAGACTGGGTTCTTCGGAAGAGTCCCTTAGCCACTATTTTTATCGGTACTTTCTTTCTCCCTTCCCCCCTTCTTTGTCTTCTCTCCCTCGCCTGTTTTCTTTAATCCATATAATTGTTGTATCAAGGCTAGCAAACAATACCTCTGCGAAGCCGAACGACCGCCACGAACAGTTTTACAAAGACATGTAACAGGGGGGAGGGGGGATTGATCTTTCGACTCTACGTCGACGCCAAGTTCGAGCAGTAATCCTTCTCGTCGAGTGGGATAGTTACTGTGCCTCTCTCTGCCTAGCGCACAACAACGCGCATTGCTTCTTATAGACCTATGACTCGCACCTCGTAGCAGTGAGCCATAGATCCGGTGCAGGAAGCCATCATACTCCGTATACAACGAAGTTGCTAGCGTCGTGATTCTCTGAGCGGTGGCTTACACCTTTCATAGGGCGAAAGAAACCAGAAAACAAGCTGCGTTGGTCAACTATTTCCAGGATACCGGTCATTCCTATGATGGTAGGATTTAATCTGCCGTTAGTCGGCCCTCTTTACGAGGAAAACTTGCGCAAACTGCGCCGCGCTAACTTGACATATCCCTGATATGTGCCAAGGAATGCTACAACAAGCAGTGAAGATTGAATATTAAGAAGCAAGTGACGAACCGAAACTCAGATGAAACGCCCCCCCCCAAAAATGGGCTTAGCTAGCGCCTTCTGATGGATCTGGGTACTAGTACTGTTGTTCCCGGCTGCCGGAAATGTAATTGCTCCGAATAGCGACAGTAGGTAACTCCGCGTGGGGTCATATTGGCATTGGCAGATGGATCTGATCAGTGGATGTTGTCGTATTTGACGTTCCTGTATGCCACGTGCGGTCGTATTTATGTAAACCTGGTCACTGGATAAGCGAGTGGCAAGCTGTTTCTGTTGTTTTTATTTATTATTTCCCCTGTTTTTCTCTTCTTTTTTCTTTTCTTTTTTTCTTTGTTTTTCTTCGTTTCTTATTTCTCCGTTAGTCGTAGAGGATATACCGAGTGTTCAATGCCCGTTCGTTATTATTCACCTCTTTTTAAGCTTCAAAAAATGGTTGAGCTTAATTTGATCTGTCTAACGCAAGTAAAATGAGTGTGTATAGGATGAGAGTTGGTGGTCTTCGAACGACGGAATACACTCCTTTATCTCATTCTCTAGATTATAATTCCGGCGCAAGCTAACACACATATCATACAGTTCCCTCTTCACTTTTCGACTGCTTCTTTGTTGATTATTAGATAGGGGCGCTTGCGCGCCATTTCCCGGAATTAGCTGGGCTGCCCTCCTCGTAGAAGATTTCGAGCATAGGGTCTTTCTTGAAATCGCCTATTGGGGCGCTGAGCCACTCGCCGTCCGCCATCAACGCGACGCTGCAGTGCCACGGAGTTGCAAATCCAGTTTTTGTGTTGAGCAAGCTCATAAATATCTTATGCTGGCCCGTTGACTGATGAATAGAAACGCGCAGATGGTTTGGGAAGTTGGCTTTGACCGCCTCCGCAAAAGCCTATGTAGAAAGGTGTTCGGCTTAGTCTCTTTCTCATCATGCATTACGACAGACCTGGGAGGGCACAGGCCGGTTAAAAAGATATGCTGCAAGTCTGACTCGAGGAATCTTCGGTATCCACGATAGGTCATCAGCATGTCTGGCTTCCTCGAAATTTCGTTGTCGATGTCGAGATCATCTTTGCCGTACTTATTCAGTAGGAACCGGCGGAAATTGGTGGCGTTGGCGACGTAGGTGACCTCATGTAGATTCTCCGGTAACGGAATGTCAACGAGGTCTCGGAGCCGAGCGAAGTCAATGTGGACGAAATTCTCGTCCTGACTATCACGTCTCTCTCCGGTCAGTGCTAATATTGTTAATGTACAATGGAAAGCGACCACAAGATACCAGGGGAGAAGGATACGTGCCAACCTTCCTCGTCAGCCGAAATAAGCTTGGAAGTGTGGGGGTTATCTTTCGCTCGTCGGCCGCATTTTCAAGGTCTCAAAACGGTAAGCCATTTGAAAGTATATAACCTATCAGGGTCAAAAGTTACTTGTCAATGAGCCCACCTTGCTGACCGATTCTACTAACAGCCTTGTTAGTAAGACATGGACGTAACATTTGACAACCGCGAAATGGCAGGAATCGCGGAAAACTATTTTCGGCTGCTACACGATGCCACGCCAACGAGGACAATACTCCGTGGAGGGAATCACAGGAGATCACGTCTGCGTTATGCAAGAATGCGCCTTTGATGGGGATTCCCATGCCAACCTGTTCGGTTTCTGATTTTTTTTGATCCTCCCGGCTTGCCTGCCGGCCGGCCGGCTGCGTGCGGACCCCAAATTCCGGATTTTGTGGTTTAGTCTCAGGGGCTGTAGGAGCAGAGGCGGAAGCTACTTGTAAGGGTTAGCCCATGCTTAGATTGGTTAGTTGGACTTTCCTTCGGCTCTTCAGCATGGTCTTTCACATTGGCGCCACGGGTGGGCGGATACAGACTTGACTATCTCGCTGCACTTCTGAATCCTATCTGAAGGATTTGCCCAGAGGGGTTTTGCGTCGATTTGAGGCAAATAGTAAGCATAATGCTGATTAATTGCAAAATTTACAAAATTAGGCGATCGAGGGTGTATGAACAAGTTATCGACACCATGTAGAACGTGTGGGCCGATGAAGCCTGCAAGAAAGAGAGTGTGTGAGAAGAGGCTGTAAGTGCACATCGACAGGGCGAGACTGGGCCATTAAGAAAGAGCAACGAAGCATGTGTTTAGACGATTAGAGGTGAGCCATCGAAACGACATCATTAGAAAAGTTACGAGTTGTAAGATATTTTGCTTTTTTCATGAGCTATTCAAGAAGAAGAACTGTTCGGTAACCACATCTTGTCATAGGCTTCCGTTCCGTACAGAAACGGGTCTTCGTATAGATGCTAGTTGTAGACTATCCTGTAGTGTGATTTAGCTCACTCCTTGAAGCCAAGGTAACAGGAATGCAAGTACACAATGGATATGCGTCTTCATCACCGCAAATTATGTTAAGCAGTCTTTGTTGGTGTAAGATAGACAGGAAGAGCCGGTTTCAGCCAGATGGTACGAGCGAGCTGGTGCTCTATCCAGCCGTCGCTTCCCGGAGCAAGCTTCATATCGAACGAGAAGATCATGCGCGCAAGTGTTAGACGTATCTCCAATATAGCAAGGCTGTCGGACAGTTAGCCACGGATCATGGGTTGGACAGCCCACGTCGTTCTTCTCTACTTGCTTCTGTCCGATGGAATTCCGGTGCCCGAAACTAAATGGCTGCAGTGCCTCAAAGTTATCGTGTGCGTCTCCTTTCACCGGGAAGCGCTCTGGGCAGAATGACCACCTGCCGGTCCAATCGTCCCGGCTGAAGTTGCGGACCAGTTGTTGATCTCGACGAGTTTCTAGGCCAAGCGTGTTAGTAGATATGGACTGCCCGACACAACCTTGCCGTCGGAGTCACCGGAACTTGGGGGGGGGGGGGGGGGGGAGGAGGATATTCCCCGGCGCCCCCTACGTGAATGGCTTATTCGCCCTCTCAAGGCTCAGACTGTAGACCGTAGCATAACAGGCTTACATACAGAGGGAATGCCTTCCAGTCTACAATGAGCAAGTTTACCCGAATTCAGTCGATGTTACGTACTCTCGCGCGACGAGTGGTCGACCCGGACTGTCTACAAAATCACCGACCTCATTTTGCTATGCTCTTCGTCCAGTCTAACAGGTTCTTCAGTCTCACCTCTTTTTTTTTTTTTTGCTTTGCTTTGTTGCACAAGTTCCTCGTCCTATTCCAACCATCTGCTGTGTCAAAACAAACCATGAGCGCCGTTTCCGAACACCAGACAGTACCACCACTCTCCGATGACTTTCCGGTGAAGAGGCCCGAGATCGTCGTCGACAGGCCAGACCGTGACAACGATGTCGCCACCAGCCCCGGAGAGGACGACAACAAGCCAACACACACAGATGCCCAGGCTGGTGTACAGGACATCGAGGCGATTGCCACAGCATGGACCAAGAGCTCACTGATCGTGGCCTATGTCATGATCTGGATCATTTACTTCTTCGTCCTCATGCAGTCGACCGCCCTCGGGACCCTGGAGGCGTACGTGACCTCCTCCTTTGAGCAGCACTCCCTCACATCCACCGTCAACGTCCTCGCTAGCATCATCGGCGGTGTGTCCAGCCTCACCCTCGCCAAGATCCTCGACGTCTGGGGGCGGCACCACGGGGTCTTCGTCTCCATCGTCTTGGCCACGCTCGGCCTCGTCATGATGGCTGCGTGCGATACTGTTGAGCTCTATGCCGCCGCGGAGGTCTTCTATACGGTCGGCATAAAGTCCCTGCAGTACAGTCTCCACATCATCGTTGCGGACACGTCTACGCTGCGCCGCCGTGGCCTGATGTACGCCTACACCGGCTCGCCTTCTATCATCACCACCTGGCTGTCGGGCCCCATCTCGCAAGCCTTTCTGGATGGTCCAGGCTGGCGATGGGCATTTGGCACTTTCTCGATTGTCATACCTGCCACCAGCCTCCCGTTTTACGGCCTCTTACTGCATAATCTCGCAAAGGCCAATAAAAGAGGACTTCTTCCGAAGCGAGAAAGCCAGAAGACGACCATACAGTCGTTCCTCTACTACTGCCGACAATTCGACATTGTTGGCCTTATTTTGGTGTCTGGTGGCCTGGCGCTCTTTCTTCTGCCATTCAACATCTATTCCCTGCAGGCAGAAGGGTGGAAGGCCCCGCTCATCATCTGCTTCCTCATTTTTGGCTTTGGTCTTCTGGTTGTGTTTGTCCTCTGGGAGCGATTCTGGGCCCCTTTCACTTTCATACCTTATTCTTTACTCATGGACCGCACCGTCTTCGGCTCGTGCATTCTCAGTGGTGTGCTCTTTATCAGCCATTTTTGTTGGTTTTATTACTTCAGCTCGTTCTTGCAGGTCGTCAACGGCCTGGACGTCACCAGGGCCAGCTACGTCGCGAATGCATATGGCGTGGGCGTTACGGTGTCTTCGCTTGTTGCTGGCTGGGTCATCAACAAAACTGGCCACTTCAAGTATGTCAATCTGTTTACAGGTCTTCCTCTGAGTATTCTTGGAATAGGCCTCATGATCCACTTCCGCCAGCCCGACGGCCATTACGGCTACTTAATCATGTGCCAGATTTTTCTGGCCATTGGCAACGGATTTGTCATCGTCTGCAACGATGTTGCGGTCATGTCCACAACGTCCCATCAGTACATTGCCGTCGTTCTGGCTGTTTCTGGCATGTTCGCAAATGTCGGTGGTGCCATCGGCGGTACGGTGGCATCGGCAATCTGGACGTCTGTCTTCCCTACAGCGCTCGCCAAGTACCTCCCTGCTGCCGATCTGCCGGACCTGGAGCTTATCTACGGCAGTTTGACCACGCAGCTGAGCTATCCGGTGGGTACAGATACTCGTACCGGGATTCAAAAAGCCTATGGTGAGTCTCAACAAATGATGCTGCTCGCCGGCACCACCATCTGGGCTATGGGTATTGTTGCGGTAATACTTTGGCGAGATATCGATGTCAGAAATGTTAAACAAGTCAAAGGCATTGTTATTTAATACCGAAGTAATACATCTCGCCTTAAGTCGACAACGTCCTTTTCCCGCTGCATATTTTTCACGCTTTCTAGAACCAACCCTCCCTTCAATCAATCACTCTTCTTGTGCGGGAGTGTCAAATTGTCTTGCAAGGAGTGGGACCGTTTTCTTTTTCAAAGAGTGGATAGTTTTGAGGGATTGTTTTTATCGTTATTATCAACAGTTAAGCAATGAATGACGTTTTGAAGCACCAGTTTTCCAATTCGTCTGTAAGGTGAGAGAGAGGGAGAAAAGGATTTGGCATCTATTTCATCGCCGTCCCGACAGCTGTAACACTCCGCAGATTTGAGCGAAGGTCCGGTCAGAAGCCTCGGGACACGGAAGAGATGACAATCAGAAGGGAGATGAGTGCGAGCCGTTATCGCCCCCATCTCTTGCAGTTGTGGCATTCGCAGTGTCTCTAGACAGGACGACCCGGTCCATTTCAATATATAGTTGCATACAGAACATAGGCTCCCCCGGGTGAATCACCCAGCAGAGTCCCACATCGCCGAAGGTGCTTTGGAACATCATTTTCGTCAAAGAATGTTAGCTCTTTCGCTGTCCGAACTTAAGCTAAGCCCTCTTTCGCTGTCCGAAAAACAGCGAGACCCACAACTTCGTGGCCAATTGTGCTACTAAGCTGGACGTCGTATGAATCTTCTATGGAGCGCACCACGCCAAGCACTTACACGTATATAAAGGGCAAAACATCCAGCATGTAAAAGCTCAACTGCAGGAGTTCGTCCTTATTCACTCTGTATTTTATTTCATTCAACTTCGACGATTATCATTTATCAACCGTATATATATGCACCTCTGGACCATGTCGATGCTTGTGACCGTCTTTGGTGCGACTGGCCGCCAGGGTGGCTCCGTGATCGAGGCCATCCTCGCCGACCCCAAGTTGTCCAAGGAATTCACCATCCGCGGCATCACGCGTGATGTGTCCAAGCCGGAGGCCACGGCCCTCGCCGAGAAGGGCGTGCAGGTCAAGGCGGTATGTTCACCCCAATTCCTTGTCTAGGAGAGCAACGTGCACTAATATACACTAATACCTCTCCCAGGCTGATATGAGCTCCAAGTCGTCCCTGATCGATGCCCTTCAGGGCTCGCACACCGTTTTCCTCGTGACGACACCCGACTGGTCGGGCCAGTCCAGCCAGGAGCTCGATCACGGAAAGAACGTGGCCGACGCGGCCGAGCAGACGGGCGTCCAGCACCTCATCTACTCGTCGCTGCTGCATGTCACCGACACAACCCAGGGCCGCCTGAAGCACGTGCTGCATTTTGATATGAAGGCCGACGTCGAGCGGTACATCCGCAGCAAAGCGAGCGTGCCGAGCTCGTTTGTGCTTCCCGGCTACTTCATGAGCAACTTTGCCGAGCTGCACATGATCCAGAAGGGCGACGACGGTGTGTTCAACCTGACGTATCCGGTCAGCGACAAGGCGCCGTTCCCTCTGTTCGATGCCGCCACGGATACCGGTAAGCACTTTGTTTTGTCACGATGGTATTTGATCTAAGACTGTTTCCAAAGCACTTTTCTAACGCAGATGCAGGCAAGTACGTTGTGGCTTCCATGCGGAACCGGGAGTCGGTCCTCGGCAAGCAGGTCCTGGCAGCGGCCGACTACTACACGCCGTCGCGCATCATTACCGAGTTTGAGGAGGTGACAGGCAAGAACGCCCGGTTTGCTCAAGTGGATAGCGACACGTATAAAAGCTTCATGCCGCCTTTTATGGCCCAGGAGATGCTTGAGAACCACCTGTTCATCGAGGAGCCGGGATACTACAACGGCAAGAGCCTGAAAGAGAGCCTCGACCTGCTGTCTGGGGCCGGCCTGGCGCCGACGACATTCAAGGAGTTCCTGGAGAAGCACAAGGAAGACTTCTAGTAGATGTAGATAGATTTGCTTCGGAGCCATTTGGCTCTTGACTAGTTCTCAATAGAATGAAAAAAATAAAAATAAAAATAAAAACAAGCACCGCATTGTTCGTTTCAATAGAAGGCACATATGACGTACAGGTACTTCAGTCGTATCGTATTCGAGGGAGCGGGATGTGGAGAGGGAGGAATAATGTAGATGGTGAGGGAACAGGGGGGCTATGTTTTTTTTTTTAGATGTCATAGGAATTCTTTAACTATCACCGAGACAGCCGGCCAGAGTCGGCAGCAAAATGCAGCTGCGAAGACAGGGTCTGATAGTTGTCTGTGTGGATGCAACGAACGCTCTGCACTGAGTTGACCCACGGCATGTATCTGTACGGAATACCGCAGGACATTGGCTCGTAGCTAGCAACCAACGTAGGAAAAATGAACGGTTGACACGGGCTGAGTAATGGATTTCATTCTCCGGTGTCCGACCAAGCCCGAAGAGAAGACCGAAAGTGGCGACGTACTGCGCCTAAATACTGGCAATGTAGTATTGGTAACAAATTAAATATAAAGGAACGAAAGAAAGACAGTATGTGAGAGTCCCGTATTATAATAAGAAGAATTCCGTGTCCTCGCTTGGCCTTCTTTCTATCTTTTCCTCCAGCCTTTCTTTTCCTTTTCTCATCCTAACCAAGGCAATAAGAATAACCACAGCTACCATTCCACATCATGTCTTCTAAGCCTCTCCGGGATAATGTGTCGCGCGTAAAAAAGACAAACGTCGCAGGCACTGCCATGTTTGTCGGCCTTCGTGCTGCCGACGTGTTTCTCCAGTACGCCCTCTTGAGACAGGGCTTGGCCGCCCGGTTCGTCCAGCTCCTCGGCGGCACCGCCATTGCGCCTGCCCGCATCCTCGACGTGTCAGCTGTGGCAGCCACTCTGCCCGTCGGTCTCCGGCCCTATTACGCCGTCATCGCCGCCATGGCCGCCGGCAGCAGCATCAAGCAGATCGTGACCATGCTCGTGGTGTCGGAGCAGGAGATGGAGCCCTCGTCGGCGATGACCATCTCGCTCTTCAACACCATCTTCAACTCGCTCAATACCGTCCTCTCCGTCTGGGCCGTGTCGTCGCTGGTCCCGGCCTCGACAGACGCCTCGGCCCTGGTCCGGTCCCCCGTCGCTGCTTTTGGCGTGGCGGCCTACGCTGTCGGCATCCTGACAGAGATGGTGTCGGAGCTGCAGCGGACGCGGTTCAAGAGAGATCCGGCAAACAAGGGCCGACCGTATGCGGGTGGCCTCTTCTCGCTGGCGCGGCACATCAACTACGGCGGCTACACGGTCTGGCGGTCGGCGTATGCCCTGACGGCCGGTGGGTGGCTGTGGGCGGCGGCGGTTTTCGCGTTCTTCTTTTCGGATTTTGCATCGCGAGGCGTGCCTGTGCTGGACCAGTACCTGTCTGAGCGGGTGAGTCTGCCACGCAGAGTGAAATTGTTTTGTCTTTCGAATAGGTGTGCTGACAGACCAGTATCGCGAGAAATGGGACGACATCAAGAAGCGCGTCCCGTACCGACTGATTCCAGGCATCTACTAAGGACCCGGCCGCAAGCCAATCTATGGACGGTTGCAAAAACGTACGAAAATAAGATTTATGGACAAAATTGGTTGTATTGGATCAGGGGGAGGAGGGATGAGCTCAGAAATAGGGATAATAAATAAGAGAAACGGGTCGAATCGGACAGTTGCTTCGGTGGAAATCATCACGAAACTAGCTTAGAACAAGCCCATGCCGTCGATGGTACCAGCACAAACGGCAGAAATACAGCCACCTAGCGTGTGGGCTGCTCCTAGACTAGAACTAGCTGCTTGGGTCGTGGGAAGCGTTCGCCCGGGACTGAAGATGATCTGCGTCGAGTCGGCACACCGTTTCTCGAGCAGGGGGACGGCATCCTCGTGGGACGACGCGTCCATCTGTGGGAGAGCTTTAGTACGATTCCCACGGCAGAAACAGTCAATAAATAAATAAAAAACGTCCCCAACTCAAGCTGCGCAACAACTCACCTCGCTCGCAGGCAAACCGTGCTGCCGCATCTCGCCGGCCAGCTGCGCCGCCAGCGTCGCCACCACGACGTTGTCCTGCCGCCCCACGGCCGCCAGCATGCCCTGCAGGAACCCCAGGTCGTCCGCGCTCTGCCGGCTCTTCTCGCCCAGAAAGTCGTCCAGCAGCACCTGCGCCGCCATGTACGCCGAGAACGTCAGCATCGGGTTGCGCAGCAGCACCTCGATGTCGGCCATGGTCGCGGCCAGCCGCAGGGCCACGAGGATCTCCTGCGCGGCGGCCAGCAGCCGCAGGGCGCTGTGGCGGCGGACGCCCGCGTCGAGACCGAGGGCGTCGGCCTTGGCGCAGGCCGCGCGGTGGAGGCAGATGATGGAGGTCTGGAGGCTGATGTGGACGAACTGGGCGTTGACGCAGCGGTGGGCGCGGGCGAGGCGGAGCGGGCGGGGCAGGGTGAGGATGATCTCTGCGAGCTCGTTGTCGAGCCGGCGGTGGCGGACCCAGTAGGCGCCGTTTTTGACGTCGGCGGCGTCGCCATCTTCTTCGTCAGGGCCAGAGCCAGAGTCGGAACCAGCCTCGCCATCGCCATCGCTGCTAAGGAGAGCATTGCGGCTGGCCTGATCGGAGAGAGCGATGTGGTCGCTGATGCGGTGGGAGACATGCGCAGCCAGGATCCGCCCGGCCAGAGACGAATACGCCGTGGCCTTTTGCGTGACGAGAGCCTCGAGCGTGTCGGCGTGCTCCTCTGTAGCACCGTTGAACGCCTCCTCGGATGCCGGAAGCAGCACGTTGATCTGTTTTTGCCGTGTTTCAGCAGCAGCTTCATAACGTTTTGAGAAAAGGTAGACGGAAAAGAAGGGGGGCCTTACATCTCGGTCCTGAATCAACGCCGGCCACCCCGCGCTGCCCACGAGAAACCGGTCCGAGCAGAAAATCACCCACCACGTCCTCCTGCGCGCCTCTGTCTCGCACCAGTCGCGCGGCTCGGGCAGCGACGGGTGCCGCGGCCGCTGCCGGTCGTCCAGCCGGTGAAGCCCCAGCATCTGCGCCAGCCGCAATGACCGCGACAGGCTCACTGAGGCCCGGCCGAAGAAATGCTGCTGCGCCTCGAAGTTGGACATGAGGATCCAGCACTGCGTGTGGCCGACGGTGACAAACTTATCAACGCTGCCCTGGAGTGATAGTTCTCTGCTTCAGTCGCTGTCCCCATGGCAGTTGGGGGGAAGGATGGAGAATGGCGATGGCCATGTACTTTGACTCCACGGTTCGACTCACCTGCTGTTCATCTGCCTCGGCACTGGCGCGCGCACGGTGATACAACATCATAGCCATGTTGGAGTGGGCGTCTGACATCAGAGCACCTTGTGCCGTGACAATGTACTGCAGACAGAGGGGAGGCTGCATGGCCAGTGGCAGACTCAGAGACGCCTTGTACCGTGACGGATGGAGCATGGGCGCCGCGTAGTGCGCTTTGCGGAAGTACACATCAGTCCTACGATGGACGGATTAGTTTAAAAGTCGAGGCCGGCAAAAGAGACACACGTTCGAGAAAGGTAGCTCACAGCTCGTCTCTCAGTGGACAGCAGTTCTCGCCGGACGCGAGAACGGAGACATCTATTGGTGCTTCGGTCCCCGTCTGTAGAGTTGGCATGGGTTGGTTCCAGACGCCTGTGTCTTGAGGCATTGGCAACGTAGACCAGCCGCCAGCAGGCTCGCCGGGAAGATCGCCAAGGACATCGCCAGGAAGCATGAACGGGTCGTCTGGCATCGCGCTCGGTTGGATGCTGCTGAGCCTGTCCTCGAGCTGGGCTGCATTGCACAGAACAAGACAAGTTAATCCACTTAATATTTGGTCCAAGCAGTTTTCGCAACCGAAATGCCCCAGCTTGGTAGCTCAACTCACCCAACCGCAAATCGAGGTTTCGCATGTTTTTGCGCTTGTGGACTTGCTTCTGCCGCGACCGCGGATACACGCAGTCTTCGCCGTTCCTGGCACAGCCAGCACAGCAGGGCTTGACGCGGCTGCACTTGACTTTCCTCGTCCGGCACTGAACGCAAGACATGGCGCTTCGCTCCGTATCACGGCCGGGCCCGTCTGACAGAGGTGCAGTCTCCATGGCTTGCATAAAATGTGTATATGTATCTCCTGCGAGGAGTGTCGGTTTAAAGATCATGTAAGATATGCCCGGATCTTTTTTATCGTATAGGTTTGGACGGCCTCGGGCATTGTGTGTTCCGCTTGTCGTTGCGATTACAAATATTCTCCTTACGTCAGGCAAATGCTACCTGCTCCATACATCCACGGGAGCTATGGCCAGATCGACGGGGTTACTAGTCTTAATTAGGATTGTCTAGGGTCACGTGGAAGGGATCGCTATGTTATGCTCAACGAGAACTCGAGAGTTTGTATCGTGAACGAAGATGATGAGTGCTCGTAGCCTTATAAAGACAGGAATACAGGTTCATGTGGGTGTGCATTCAGATAAGTTGTGACGACTAAGCATCTGTCTGCTTACCCTGAGGCTAGATCCTCAGCAGAGCAGCGGCAGCACAGGCTCATCTCTAGAAGAGGGAATTCTCAATGAGTAGCTTCGGGGCGTGTGCTGGACTGCACTATCAAGTAGAGACGTCGACTGTGGGCCGAGGCTGGAAACCTCCACTGCCACGCTACGTATAGGACCAGAGCCTCTACCCATCACTTGCATGTCCTCCGTCGTCCGAACTGAATGCTACCGAACGACCGGAGTTGGCCGAGCATCACTCTCTGGGGTGCTCGATTGGCCGACCAGGGGGCTGCCCCATCCGCCGCCGCCTAAAAAATAAAGAGTCATGATTAGCAAATTGGCCTGTCAACACACACACACAGAGAGAGAGAGAGAGAGAGAGAGAGAGAGAGATGTCTGTGCCGGAAAACGTACCGGGCGAATTGATCTGTATATAGTCGCCAGCGTTCAGCTCGACCACGGCCTTGGCGCCGATGTTGATCTTCTCGAGCGCACCCCCCTCGGGACCCTTCTTGAAGATGTAGTTGCTGCCGACCGTGCCCGGCTCGCCGCCCGCGAGCCCGTAGGGCCCGTACACGCGCCGCTCCGACAGGATGCTGAACTTCATCGGCAGCCGCGCCTGCACCTCGCGCGTCACGCCGTCGCCGCCGCGGTACAGGCCGCGGCCGCCCGTGCCCGCGGCGATGACGTCCCGCAGCAGGACCACGGGCGTGCGCTTCTCGATCACCTCCGGGTCGGTCGCGCGCGTGTTCGTCGAGTGCACGTTGACGCCGTGGGCGCCGTGCCACGAGGGGCCCGCGCCGCTGCCGCCGCCGACGGTCTCGCCGTAGTTCCAGCCGGGCCGGATCTCGCCCGTCAGCGGGTCCTTGCCGCCCATGCCCCAGCCGAGGCTGTTGGCGCAGCCCTGGCTGCCCGCGGCGGCGCCGAGCGCCTTGAGGATGACGTCCGTCACGCGCTGGCTCGCGATGGTCGACCCGCAGATGGCGACGGTGGGCGACGGGTTGAGGATCGAGCCGGCCGGGATGCGCATGGCGCAGGGGTTGAGGCAGCCCTGGTTGAGCGGGATGTCCATGTCGATGAGGCAGCGCAGCACGTAGATGATGGCCGAGTGCGTGATGGAGACGGGCATGTTCATGTTGCCGTAGGTCTGCGCGCCCGTGCCGGCAAAGTCGAAGAGGGCCGTGCCGGCCTCGCCGTCGATCGTGATCTCGACCTGCACCGGCGTGCCGTCGTCGAACCAGTCCACCGCCCGCAGCGGCCGGCCGCCCGTCCTCCGGTGCATGTCGCGGAAGAGCGCCCGGATGGCCAGCTCCGCGTTGTCCTGGATGCCGCGCATGTACAGGTGGACCACGGGCAGCGTGAACTCCTCGCAGAGGCGGCGGATCAGGGTGATGCCGCGCTGGTTCGCGGAGATCTTGGCCTTGATGTCGGAGATGTTGTCGTTCAGGCGCCGCGTGGGGCTGCAGCCGGGGTGCGCGGCCACCTGGTTGAAGAGGTCGCGGACCTCGGCCTCCAGGAAGACGCCGTCGCTGACAATCTTCATGGACTTGACGGCCATGCCCTCCTGCCAGAGCTCCTTGGAGTCCGGAATCATGCTGGTGATGCCGATGCCGCCGATGTCGGTATGGTGGCCGCGGGAGGCCACGTAGAACACCAGCTCGTCGCCGTAAAACGCGGGCGTGACGACGGTGAGGTCGGGCAGGTGGGTTCCGCCCGCCTCCGGGTGGTTGGTCAGGAGCACGTCGCCGGGCCGGAGCTTGTCGCCCCACAGCCGGTGCTGGTACTGGATGGCGAACTGCATGCTGCCGAGATGGATGGGAATATGGGGGGCGTTGGCGACCAGGGCGCCGTCTGGAGAGAAGATGGCGCAGGAGAAGTCGAGGCGCTCCTTGATGCTGGTGCTGATGGACGTGCGCTGGAGCGTGTTGCCCATCTGCTCGGCGATGGACATGAACCTGTTCGCGAAGCAAGACAGCTGCACGGGATTGACCTTCTCCGCATCGACGTCCTGTGCGCGGTCGTCGTCGTCGGCGTGCTGGTCGATGACGATGTGGCGCGATGTCAAGTAGCATTCAAAGTCCGTCTCGATGAGGATCGTCTGGGTATCATCTGTGATCATGGCGGGACCCTGGGCGAGAGTTAGTTTGTTCTGTCATCCCTCTTTTTTTCTTCTGCTCTTCCAAGCCGGCCGTGGGTCCTTGCGCACGGGGCCTGACTCACCTTAACATAAGAGCCAACCTCGGTCGACTCGAGACTGTAGATGGGAACATCTGCCCACGCGTCCTCCAAGAACACCTTCTGGGAGGACTGCGGCTTGGGGCTGATCTTGCGGGCCCTAGCTGCTTCCAGCTCCTCCGTGATGGAGAGGCCCTGGCCCTCCGCAGCCTTCTTGGCCGTGCCCCGAACGCGGATGCCGGCAACCACGATATCCCGGTCAGTCTTGAATGCAAACTCGCGCAGATGCTGGGCCGTGAATGCGGTGCTGTAGTCTCCGTCCGCGGGCTCTTCAATGCTGAGCGTCGTGTCCATGCCCTTGTACTGCAGGTCGAGAAACGTGTGGAACTCGATCGCGTCCTGGCCGATGTCCTGGCTCCGCAGATCGCCCTCCAGTCTTGCCTTGAGGATCGCCTCGCGTTCGCCGATCTGTGGCATGGCGCTGGCCGACAGGGTCAGAGACGACGGCTCCTCAACTTCGGACGTGATCTCGGCGAGGCTGATGCCGTAGGCAGACAGCAGCGAGGAGTATCTGTGGATCAGGATTCGCCGGATGCCAAGATTTGTGGCAATTGCGCATGCGTGCTCTATTCCGCTCCATCAGCATCATCGTGTGTCAGAACAAAAATAATAAACAGGGGTAAAGGGGGGATCACATACGGCCCCCGGCACCGCCAAAGCTGACGAGGTTGTGGTCATACGTGGCAAAGCCGCGCGCCTCGGTCGCATTCCGGATTGGCCGACACATGCTCTCGTTGGCGACTTTGAGGAACCCGTGCGCGATCTGCTCCGGCGTGAAAGGAACGGCCGACTCCGCGTTGACCTGAGCCGTCAGCTCGGCAAATTTCTTGGCCACGACTTCCGTGTCCAGCGGCTCGTTCGCGTTCTCGCCGAAGATGGACGGGAATGAGGACACGACCAGACGTCCGAGGAAAAGGTTCGCGTCCGTTATGGTCAGCGGGCCGCCTTTCCGGTAGCAAGCCGGGCCGGGGTGTGCACCGGCGCTCTGTCAAAGTCAGAGATAAACATACAAACGTGCAATGGAGAGAGAGAAGAACGCACCTCGGGCCCGACGACAAGCAGTCCATTCCGCACGAACAACATGGACCCGCCGCCCGCGGCCACCGTGCTGACGTTGAGCATGGGCGTGCAGACCTTGCGGCCCGCAATGGTCGTCTCCATGATGTGGTCGAACTTGCCATCGTAGCGAGACACGTCTGTGCTGGTACCTCCCTGGACGGAAGCGTGAGTATACGTGCAAAAAGGTCACCCTGGCAGTGTCGTGTGCTCTCTCTCTCTCTTACCATGTCGAAGCCGATCAGCGCTCGTGGGTCCTTGAAGTCGAAACATGAACGGGCAACTCCCACGACGCCACCGGCTGGTCCGCTCAGCAGGGCCGAATTGCCCGTGAACTTTTGCACCTTGCGCAGGCCGCCGTCCGAGGCGATGAATTCGACCCGCTGCGGCGGGACATCGAAGCCGCCGAGGAAGCCGTCCACGTAGTCGCGGATGACGGGGGAGAGGTATGCGTCGGTGCAGACCGCCGTGGCGCGCGGCAGCATCTTGATCCTCGGGCTGATCTCCGACGACAGAGAAATGACATCGAAGCCCTCTTCTGCTGCGAGACGACCCGCCAGCAGCTCGTGCTCTGGATAAATGTGCGAATGCATGAAGCAGACGGCGACCGAGGTGAAGCCGTCTCGGCGCAGGCGCCGCAGCGACTGCCGCGTGGACTCGACATCGAGCGGCTGCAGGATGCGCACCACCTCGCCGCTGTCCGTCCGGACGAGGGCCGGGTCGCTCGGATCGAACACGGGCGCGGGGAAGGGGTTGAGCTCGTAGTCTTCGATCGTCACGCGCTCGTCGACCTCGACGACGTCGTCGAAGAGCACCTTGGGCTTGCGGATGTTGAGGTCGAAGAGGTGCGGGCGGGCCTGGTCACCGATCTCGCACATGTCCTTGAATCCTGGTGGCGCCGAGACGGCAGGGCATGAGTGCCTGCACCAATATAGCTATACAGTTCGCTGCGAAAGAAGAGGCATACCCTTTGTCGTTAGGAGCGCGAACCGCTTGCCCTTGTGCTCGAGCAGGGCGTTCGTGGCCACCGTGGTGCCGATGCGGCAGGACTCTATTGCCGACGCATTCAGCTTCTGCCCCGGCGGGATCGGCCGGCCTTCGACAACCTGCAGTACACGCCGTATGGCCTCGGCGGGTGCGTCCCGGTAGTTCTGCGGATCGACGGAGAGGAGCTTGAAGACGAGATCGTCTCGGCCGGGAATCTGGGCAATCACATCGCAAAACGTGCCACCACGATCTAGAACGAGCCACAGTCAGATCGTTGCCCGCGTGCAATAATTTGTTCCCTATCTTCTGCACTTGCCTATGGCAATTCGGGTGCCCCGGGGGGTCTGCGTGTCGGCCATTCTTGTTCGGGAGTCCACGGAGCGGCTGGACATTCGTCTATTCTCACGATACGATGAACCATCCGCGCGTCGTGAAGGTTTGACAAGGTCGCGAGTGTTCTTATGCAGATGCGCCACCCCTGCCAGCAACCCGACGAGGCGGTTGTGATGGGCAGGGACGCAGCGTGCTGGGGAGAGCACTGACGGGCTTGGCAAAGGACGGTTTCATTGCGGGTGGAGCCGATGCGAGAAAATTGCCGGCCGGCGTTCTTCGTCGCCGACGGCGCGGATGGCGCAATCGGCGCGCGGCTCCATTCTCGCGGACTGATCGTCCCAAAATGCCTACATGGGGATAACACGGATGGGGTAGTAGACAAAAGGCATGCTGTTGCAGAAAATTTGCAGGGCTCCAGTGGCCCTGCGTTCGCCGTGATGTCGGCGTCGACCCCGATGTCGCATGTTCGCCGGACAGAAAGCCTGTGAAGCAGTAATTCTTTACGCGGACAACGATGAAAAGTCTCGCACAGATACGCCATCACCCTTGAGACGGCACACGCCTCCGGTTAGCACAGCATGTCCAGACACAAAAGGGGACAATTGCCGGCGCTATGGCCTGGCCAAGTATGGTGGCGCTGCCGGACAAAGCTTATATTGAACGACTCGCGAGACTGCACCGCGAATGAATGTACCCGCCGCTGGCACAATTTCTAGAAGACGACTAGGGTCGTCTAAGCGGCCCTACTCTACCGTTACATTGACGTCTAACCCGATATCGTATATTCTGTCGCATGTTCGCCGGTCAGGAAGCTCGACATACTTCCGCACAACCCACCCCTCCGTTCTCTTCTCACGAAGAAACGCTGTTAATTCTGCAGCAGCTTTGGAATTGGGTCGTATCGTGCTCGCCTGGGACTCGCACGCCATCAACCTTTGCCTCCATCGTGGGACGACAGGGGGTCGCTAGTTAGTACGAAGTATACCCAACGCGAAGGGACCGTTGCCGCGCCGTGACGCAAGCTTGTCGAACTGCTCGTGCATATATATCTGGTAGACCGCGAATGAGCATGTTCACCGTCTCGGACGCTTTCTTCCCACCTAGCAAACAACAGCAGCAGCTCCGACAAAGATGGCTGTGATCGACAACACGACGCCGTCGCCCGACGCCGTCGTCCTCCAGGACGCGCCGCGGGAGCGGCCCTCGCTGGGCAAGCGGATTATGGGCTACCTGTGGGACTCGCTCGACGACAAGAGCCCCGAGGAGCATCGGCTGGTGCGGCGCCTGGACTCCTTCTACCTGATCTGGGCCTGCTTCTACTACTTTGTCATGTATCTCGACTCGAGTGCGTTCCCCCTTCCCAGCTTGCCTTGGCTCCTTCTTTTGAGCACGTGGCCCGAAACTAACTTTCGATGCCAGCCAACATCAGCAATGCCTACGTGAGCGGCATGCAGGAGGATCTGAGCATGTACGGCAACCAGCTGAACTGGATGACGACCTTCTGGACCATTGGTGAGCACGCGCAAGCAGAAACAAAAAAAAGCCCCCCAGGTGGCCCCCGAGCCCGAGCACTGACAAGAGGACATTTTTGTCTCTAGGCTACATCGTCGGCACGCTGCCGTCGCAGTTCATCCAGATGCGCGTCCGGCCGTCGGTCTGGCTGCCCGCGCTCGAGCTGATCTGGGGCGCCCTCGTCATGTGCATGGCCGCGGCGCCCAACGTCAAGACCATCTACGCGATCCGCTTCATCGTCGGCATCTGCGAGGCGTCGGCCTACCCGGGCATGATGACGCTCCTGGGCAACTGGTACACGCCCCAGGAGCTGGGCAAGCGGTCCGTCATCTTCCAGCAGAGCAGCGCCGCGGCGCAGATGTTCAGCGGGTTCCTGCAGGCGGGCATCTACAACGGGCTCAACGGGCGGGGCGGCCTCAAGGGCTGGCGGTGGCTGTTCATCTTCGACGGCATCATCTCGCTGCCCATCGCCGTGCTGGGCTTCTGGCTGATCCCGGACGCGCCCTCCAACTCGCGCGCCTTCTACCTCAAGGAGGTCGACCGGCAGGTGGCCCAGAACCGCATGGACCGGCACGGCCGCGCCAAGTCCCGGGGCTTCAGCGTCCAGATGCTCAAGGACGCCGCGCGGAACTGGGCGCTCTGGGCGTTTGTCGTCCCTTACGTGTAAGCATTTCGGCTGCGGTTGCCCCCTTCCTATATCCATGTGTTTTTGTTTTTTTTTTTGCTAACACTCCCGTCCTCTCTTGTCAGTGCCTTCGTCGTCGCCCTCCACGTCGCCTCGTACATGAACCTCTGGCTCAAGTCGCTGGGCATCTACTCGGTGGCGCAGATCAACGTCATCCCGTCCGGCGGCTACGCCGTGGAGATCGTCATGGCCCTGACCTACGCCGTCGTGTCGGACGCCATCGGCGTGCGGTGGCCCGTGATCATGGCCGGCGCCTCGTTCGGCCTGCTGGGCGGCATCCTGCTGGCCATCAAGAGCATCCCCTTCGGCCTGCGGTACGTCGCCTGGTACCTGACCTTCGCGCCCGTCGGCACCGGCGCGCTGCTGTTCGCGTGGGGCAACGAGGTCTGCGGAAACAGCGCGGAGCAGAGAGCCATCCTGCTGGGATGGCTGAACACGATGGGGTAAGTTTGCTGCCTGAGCTCGTGATCTTCTTTGTCTTATTTTTTGTGTTTGTTAAGAAACTAACGTGTTTGTGAAACGGTATAGATATGTCTTCAACGCCTTTGTGCCGCTGTACGCGTACCCGGCCGGCGAAGCCCCCAACTACACGCACGGCTATCAGGTCAACGCGGCGCTGTGGGGCGTCTACCTGATCGGCATGCCCGTGATTGTGCTCTGCCAGAAGAAGCTCCCGCTGCCCCAGTCGGGGCGGCCAGAACCCGAGGTGGAGGAAGTCAGCGTTGTCAACGAGCAGAAAGACGACTTCAGCGCGGATGGAAAGGTGTAAGCTGTAGGCTTGGAACCAGATATGTCCCAGGAATAATTAATTAAACATATTACCAACCTTAACCCCCGGTCAACACTGAGCATCCTCTTCGCGGTCCGGTCCATTCCAATACACGCCCCAAGCACCCTTACAAGCACCCGTCTGTTGGGTCCGACAACGACCTGCGAACATGACATGTGATATGTAGTTATTCTTCGCCTTGCAAGACATCGAGATGCTCTGCAAGCGAGATGGGAGCATCTCGGAAATCACTAGGCATAACGCTGTCACTGGTCTGGTGTAATATGAAAAACGCGATGCCGCAGGTATAAATTAGGAGGTATCGCGAGAAAAACAGGCACGCAAACACCTTGGGCAACGAGAATCCATGTACAGTGTTGCCCAACCCTTTTTGCTAACGTCCAAAATATACAAACTCTCCCATCTCCCACAAGAAAAACAAAAACTCCACCATGCAAAACAGCGTCCTATGTGCAGATGATGGATGAGAGGGAGGAGCCAAAACGTATTAGACAAGATATGACTGGATCAGTGAGACCCACATGCTGTAGAAACAGTGAAAATGTCCTCGATGCCGCGGCTTGATTATCCGTTGGTGTGATGATGACGTGTTGAATAAAAAATGATGAAGGAACTCAAAAGCAAGTTGCAGGTTTGCCCTTTGCCTTTTAATCGGGATTGGCAATGAACAGGCGGCCCGTCGAGAGGGTCATCGTCCGCTCGTCAACACTACCACGACGCCGCAGGTCTTCGGGGTTCCGCAGGCTGCGTTCCCGCGTCACAGTCGCATTGGTCGTGCTGTTCACCGGCATGCGGCCAGCGCCGCCGAGATCGGGCACGTTGTCGGCGCGCTCTGCGCTGCTGCCGCTGGCCGTACTACGGGCTTTTCCGCTTGCCGCATCGTCGCGAACCCGCTCCTGGGCGGCTCCCGGAACGT
Organism: Sporothrix brunneoviolacea; assembly: GCA_021396205.1. Taxonomy (NCBI): domain Eukaryota; kingdom Fungi; phylum Ascomycota; class Sordariomycetes; order Ophiostomatales; family Ophiostomataceae; genus Sporothrix; species Sporothrix brunneoviolacea. The sequence goes on from WNYD01000046.1 coordinate 27,560, forward strand.
TGTCATCCACAAGGCTGCCGGCGCGCTCGGGGGTGTCACCGGGGCTCCAGCGGCGCGAACCGCCCAGGAGGGAATTCGAGCCCGAGGGGACGATCGCACCCGTGGATGACCGGAAGGGTGGGTTGCGCCGGCCACTCGCCGTACTACTGCGGCCGCTGCTTCCCGTCCGGCGGTGGTTCGGGCGCGAAGGGCCGCCGAAGTCTTCGTCATCGCTATCTTCCGGCTCAACCTCTGTCGCGCTCAGGCGCAGAGGGACACCGCCGATGCCGACGTAGTTGCTGTCCGCGCCGAAGCCTAGGGTTGACTTGCCACCGTGATGACGGATCTTCCCGGCTCCTTTGCCGCCGGCCGAGCTCAGACCTGTGGTGGTTCGTGAACCGCCGCCCGGACCGCCGGTGAAGCCGCCATTGTTGCCGACAATCTCACGGTTGGCGCGCATGCGGGCAGCGCGCTGCTGGGCGACGATGCGGGGGTCCTCGAACTGTGCACGCTCGCTCCAGACGGTCGCCTTCTGCCGGCGTAGGAGGGCCACGTAGGATGTCTGCTGGGCTTGTGGGGTGGCAGGCCCGCCAGACCGCGACGAAGTAGATCTGCGAACGTCGTTGGTTGGGCTTGTGCGGTAGGCAGCGGGTGGCGCCATGCCGGAGCTGGAGACCGAACTAAAGGTATTCACAGATGCCGAGCGCTGGGCGTGGGTCATAGGCGGCTGGCTGAGCTGCATCGGTGATGGGGCGTGTGCGGCACTAGGGAAGACGTTGGAGGATGTCGTGCGCGTACGAGAATGGGAGTACATCTGCGATGGGTCGACAGGCCCCTGTCGCACAGACATCTGTGACTCGAGCATGGTTGAAGAAGAGAGAGGAAGTAAAGGAGAGAAGTGCGAGAGGAGAGGAGGCAGAGAGAAAGAAGAGTCCCAAGAAGGACACAACTCGAGACAGGAAATGTGAGAGAATAGCCGAGGACAGAGGGCTGCCGCAACGATGTGCCAGCCAGAGAGAGACCGAGAAGGCCGTCTTGTAGCTTTTCACTCTCCCAGCCTGTCTTTGTGTGTTGTGATATCTGCTCTCCGGTCTGCTGAGGCCGTCTCTGTTGCCTGCCTCGTTTTGACTCTTCTGTGAAGCTCGGACGGATCGTCGGGTTTCGATCTCGCGCGCGTAGGAATTGCGGGATGGGAAAATGAGAGATTGGGAGGCTGAGTATTGGAATTTGGGAGGGCTAGAACCCAGACACGGGCGGAAGCGGCGGGCGATCAGGGCGGCGTAGTGTTTTCTTCTTCGTTCCTAGGAATATAGAATCTAGACACTCATTGAGCAGCCGAGATGGGATATTGTACCCCGGCGAAGGGGAGAATTGCCGTGAGCTTGTCTCCGCGAAGAGGACGGCGCAAAAAGAAGATATATCGAGATGGGGCGGTCGAGGCTTCGAATAGACGTGACTCGAGGAATCCCACAATGCTGCCGGTAGAGAGCCAACAGGAGCGGCCTCAAAAGCCGTTTGAGGGTTGTCTGTTGGTTGGGTTCCCCCTTTTCCCTGCTCGTGTCGGCTGACGGCTGTTTTGGATACGGGAGGGCGCCGCAGAGCTGAACCGCTGATTGCGTGAGACGTGCGTCCGGGCTAATCTTCGAATTGTGCCGCGGTGGGCTGTCGTGGCCACAAGAGGGTTCGGTCGACTGCTCGCATGCCAATTCTGTCGCCGAGATGAGAACAGAGAAGCAAAGGGAAGAAGCGTGCGGAGCGGGAGAGGAGGCGAACGAGGAGGTTATGAACGAAAGGAGAGGAGGAGCAGAGAACGGGGGGAGGGATGGGAAACGAACCAAAAATGGCCCAAGACAGGTTGGTGGGAAGTTGGTGGGAAGCTAGCGAGTTTTATTCGGCGGTTTGGCGTCGCTGCTTGGCCTTGGTCTCTCCGGCACGGCCGTTGTGTATGCAGTTTGCAAAATGCTGCGTCGAGGTATGAGCACCGGTACGAGAAAGATCCCCATAAAACGAATGAAAAGCGAGCGCACCAGCAGTCAGCAGCAAGTCCATACGGCTCATAATGGCGTAGTGTGCAACGCTGGCGCTCTGGCACACAGACGATTTGTCCTCTTTGGGGATCGTCGGTTGTGGTCGTCAACGTTGCATGCTCTGTAGCGCCCGGGTGCTGGTGTGATGATGCTATGCCCGACAGCAGGTGTGGGAGAGGCGGAGAGCCCTGGTCGCTTTCGCGTTGGGGACGAGAAGAGGGTGGCCTGAGCAGGCTGTGCTGGGCTGTCGGCGGAGGAGGATTTGCTCTTGGATTTGCTCTTGTGGAGCCGAAAACTTGGCGGATTACTGGCGACAGGGGCTCGGATTGGGCGGGCGGGCGGTTGTTGTGCGCGGGAGGGTGCGCTAGAAAACCAATAGCGAGCACAGGGAGGGGTTTCGGAGCTCGGGTTGCTGCTGTTGGCGGCGGTCGATGTGGGGAGGTGGTGATGTTGTTTTTTGGTTATTGTGTTGTGTTGTTGTTATTGTTCCGCGAGATGTCGAAAACCGGAAAGACGTGACCAGTCGCCGACTGGGATGTTTGCGTTTGAGGTTGAGCAGGCTGGTCTTGTGTCGCTCCTGCCGGTTTCTACGAAATTGGGCCAAATTGCGGCAGGCCGGAGCAAGAGCGTGTGGGTGTGAATACACGCTGCGCGGGAAGGAGCAATGACGTCTGGGATGCATGCACCCGGAACAGCGACCTGCACTCTCTCTTTGCAAGACGCTCTTTCCATTTCCAGGATTTTCGTATCCCTTTCTCCGTAGCTCCTGCTTTCTCTTCTTTACGGTTCGGGCTGTTGTTTGCCGAGCCAGAACTAGGCAATTGCGGCAAACAACAAAACTGTGCTCCGGACAGAGGACCGACATCATCATCTCACAGCGCATAATGCCGCACTCCAGCCGTACGAGTACGGGCTGACCAGCCCCAGGGAGAGGGCCCTGTCTCCACGCTTGCTGATCAGCCAAGACTGATGGACCCGCTACGACGTATGTTAGGGCCATGGTAGGTCAGAGGAGGAAGTCCGCGCAGGCCAGCGGCCTCCCCAAACGGCAGGCGGGATCGAGATTCGATGCAAGGAGATAGAGTCAAAAGAAAAAGGAAAGCGCAGCCGGGCACATTGTCCGTCAAAATCAAGACATCGTACAGTATCCTCCTAGACAGGGACACACAGCAGCTACCCGAACGGCCTGCCACACTCAAACCTGCACCCGAACCTGTCTTGCCAAGACTGGCGGCTGCCACTTTTACTCCGTACATGCTCGCCGCCCTTTCCCTTTTTTTACGGATAAATCCATTGTGCGGAGGAGCCCGTCATTCTTGCCTGTCTCTTCCCCAGCGCCCTGCTTTCCTGTTTTGGGGCCCCTGTCTGTGCTTGGCCCATTGGCCGCCAACCAGACCATTGGGCACGGGCACGATGGCACGCACCTGCATATTGGAGGTCGTACGGAGGGGACAGGAGAGAGGAGAGGAGAGGAGGAGAAGGGAGGAGAAGGGAGGGGGAAGAGAGATTAGACAAGCAGAGAGAGAGCTAAACGGGACGGAAGGGGAAGGAAAGTCCCGACGCGGAGAATGCACATTCTGGCATTCCTCATTCCTTCGGCCAGCGATCACGTCGCTGTCTATGCAAGAAAACAGCGTCTACCTGCGACGGAGTATTATGCTATACCCCAATGGCATTGTGCACTATGGCAAACCCGCCCGTCGAAACAGAGACAGCCCCAAGCCAAAGTCCAATATTGGCGCTGCCGTCCGCTGCGGCAACGCCTCTGGGAGCTTGGCTGCATGAGCTGAGAGCTGCAGGCGCCGTAAGATGCGATAAGATGCAGTAGTGAGAGCGAGAGCGGGGGGAAGAGCGCAATGCGGAGGCAGAAACAAAGAAAAAGCAAAAGCGTGCAGTATTATTGATTACCAAAAAAACGTGAGCAAAGCACTGGCGGTCAAGCGCTGACCGCAACGTGGCACGGCGCTGCCCATTTAAGGTTGCAGCAGCGGCGCCCAGCAGGACGAAATAAGGCTGAGTCTGCAGGCCGAACGAGAGCGCGGAGCGCCGTGGACAGCCACAGCAGAGTGGAAGAAGTCCAGAATAGGTAAAAGGGCAGTTGTGTTGGGCCTCAATTATTGCGGGCTGCTGCGAGGGCATGAGACTGCGAGCCTGTCAGTGGCGGACGGAGACGTCTCCGTAGCATGCAGATCATGTTCTGCTCCAGGCGAAAAGCGCTAAAGCAGTGCCACTATTACTCCGTGCTCCGTCCGTAGCTCCTTCACACGGCGCACCGCACCTCGCTTTCGCTCTCTTTGTCACATTTTTCTACTTGCTCGTTCGGAGCGACTGCCGCTCGCTGTCTCACCCCGGCGGCTGGCGCACGGAGGGTCTTCTCTGCATTGACTGTACTGATCCTCCTTTGCGCTGCTGATTTTTCTCGTCGCCTCCTCCGGTCCCTGAGCTATCCCACACCAGAGGCAACTTCGGGGCGACTTCTCGGCGCTTCTCCGCATGCGCGAGGCAGACCAAACCAAGTTTTTGGCTCTCATCTGGGTTCTTCGTATTGAAATGGAAAAATCACTTTCTTCCCCTTTCTGTCTGCGGACAAATTGGTAGGATACTCTCCAGTTGTGTCCCGTCGCAACCCCCCACCATCCCACCACCTCTTCCCACCCTCCTTCGCTCTTTCCCGACACTCTGTTACGAAAGACAGCGCTAGTGCCGGACAGGCGTATCTCAACGCTGTATTTCCTCCTCCGCATGCCGTTCGTGGGCAGGGATTCTCCTCTCTGCCATCTCCACTCCCGATTAAGCCTCAACTTGGCACGGCTGTCACATCTCCCTTGCTTCTCTCTTCCTGCAGCACATCGAATACAGACGTCATGTGGTTTTTTCAAGTCTGGCCATTTTCCCCGGCGCAGCTCGGTCTTCCTGACCAAGTTCATGACACCTGCGGGTGCGGACGCGGTCTGAGCCAAAGTGCCGATGCTGACATTGTCTCTCCTGCCGTAAGATATTTCAGCGTCCCCTGCGTAACCAACCACCCGACAGCCGAAAGCACAATTCTCGGGAGATGAGGAAGAGCTCCCTGCCCCCCCCCCCCGGACCTGCTGTCGATGTCAGGCGATGTTGGGACTGCGATAGGCCGTCTCGGCTTGCCGCCGCCGGGTATTTTGATCCAAGACAAGAACCTCTACGGAGTAAGACAAAATCGACGGACCGCCGTGGGACAAGTCTCTCTGACGGCATTCTTCGCGGAGTCCCTAGCGGCACAGAACAGGGCTTCACCTCCCGCTTTTGGCCTGCCATCTGCTTGGGCCTTGTGCTCATTCGACAAGTGAAACAATCCCGCCGCGGGAACGGCCCTTTGCTCGGTCTGTGGCGTAGCAGGGCAGGAAGCGAAGCGCGGCGACCAAGGAATCGGGACGTCGCAGCTGCTGACGCCGCCGCAGGGCCTGAGTGGAGGAGCACAATCCTGCCCGGGGGCCTCCTTGCGCTGGCCGATGCACACGACCTGCTGCGAACACGGCCGCATCGTGCTGATGCCGTCTGCAGCTCGCCGTGGCCGTGCTTGTGTCGTGCGGAGTGCAATACGAAGTGCTTTGAGCTCGGTGCCATGTCGCTTGTGAGAGATGACTGGCACGTTGCGGCTGCAGATGTGACCTGCTGCGATGCATGATTACTAACTACGACTTTGTGTATGTGTCACGAGCTGCGCAGGCTGCTCTTCATAGCCAATACACGCGTCCTGCCGGCTCGTCATGCTGTGTTGTCCTGCAGTCCGGAGGAGCCGACAGCGCTGCCCCCGCTGTGGCTCGTTGGCAAAGCCGCAATACGGGACGCGAAATACGAGGGGGTTCAGAGAGCCAGCTGCGCGGTGCGCAAACTTGTCAGCGGGGCCTGGTCTTCCTGAATCGCGGTCATGCGATGCTGAATAACACTTGGTCCCCCGTAAGATGCGGGAACTCGGCGATGAGCAAGATCAAGTCTGTGACTCTTGCAACAAGCCCCTCTCCTGGAAGTATATTTGCAGAAGTTGCTCAGGACGGGACAGCCTAGGGCAGAGCCCTCTTTAATACTTGCTGCTCTTGCACAACGCGGTGCTTCAGCCTTGTCGCGCTGGCTGCGCAAGCCTCGGCCCTCTGCGCGGACGATGCTCCACGCCTCCACCAATGACAGTTGGCCAAAACCGACGGCGACCAACAACGGCGTTGTCGATTGGCATTTCGGCAAGGATAGCCTTGTTAGAAGTTGCATGTAATTATGAGTACTCGTAAGATGGCAATGCCGTACATTGTGCAGCAATCTGCATCATCTCGCCTGACAGCGTCTTGCGAGACTCTTCACAAGAGCGGTCACATGCTTCGCAGCGTGACCTTAGCGGATGATTCATGCTTTTCGTCCCGCCATCGGCTAGGCTTGCCCCACAAGCCACGGGCCAGCCAGGGAAGAAGCCTCCCTCCTGTCGGCTATTCGCGCGCAGCGGGCGCACACGGTGTCGTTTCCCACCTCCGCCGGGCAGTTGGCCACTTGGCGGGCTCGAGATTCTGCTTCCCTTTTTCCTGCTTCTGCCTCATTCTCCTTCTCCCTCGCTCGCTCTCCCCGGGCCACTAGCAGATCCAGCCTATTCCCGTCTGCTCGATCGCATGGCCTTATCCGTTGTGGGTGGAGAAAGTAATCGAAAGATCGCTGTTTGCCAGTATTCCTCCGGATGATTATTGTTCTTATTCTTATTTATTATTCTTATTATTTTGCTTCTGCTCGGCATGCCGTTTTCCCTCTTTTGGCCAACCTGCTGGTTCTGATTGGCGAGCAGCCCGAAAAACGACAACCGCAGGCGCAGACCCCAGATCGGATGACAGCATAAGCCAGACGCAAAGAGGACGATAGGACGAGAAGACGACAATCGACAATTGGAAAAGAAAAGTGAATGCTTCCGAGAGAAGGAACCGACCTACCCCGGACGCGGCCCTTCCTCCGGCGACGGATTCTCCAGAACATTCTCTAGGCCTAGGCCGTTTTCTGTCCGCTTCCATTCCCTCTGGCTTCCCCCCCACATCCCACTTTCGTCCGCTTTTCCCACAACCTCCCCGTCTGACCAGTCTTCGCCTCGCACCTGCGAATATCCTCTGTCGCACGCTCTTCGCCTTCGGTTGCCCCCCCTCTCCTCGGCCCCCAATGACTGGCGACCAGCGCAACGGCAGCGCCCACGGCGCAGGCCGGTTCTCGGTCGACGATGCGCTGCAGACCAACGGCACGGGCCCCCACACGAACGGCACCAAGTCCGGTACCGCACAACACACACGCCGGCAGCAGCGACACCCGGCACCACCACCACGATACCGCTTTGCTGACGTCTGCTACAAGCTGCGGAGCAGGGTCACGGCCTTTCTCGAGGAGGAGGTCCCCGCGTCCGACGAGCTGCTGCGCAACGTCCAGAGCCAGGTGCGCATCTCCGTGGACGTCATCGAGCAGGCGCTGGAGCAGTACAGGTAGGTTCCGGGGCGGCTGGCCTTCCTTTGTCTCTCCTGTCTTGTTCTTCTCCCGCTAACCCCCCGGCCCAGCCTCGACCAGATCTCGCTCTCTTACAACGGCGGCAAGGACTGCCTCGTCCTCCTGATCCTCATCCTGGCATGCCTGCCGGTCTGCAACGACTTTCCCGTCACGGCCGAACACGACACGCCTTCCCAGACCGACGACAGCACACCATCCTCGACAAGTACCTCCTCCTCCTCCTCCATCCGGCCCTTCCAGGCCATCTACATCGTCCCGCCCGACCCGTTCCCCGAGGTCGACGAGTTCGTCGACGAGTCCACCGCCACCTACCACCTCGACCTCGCCCGCTACCCGCTGCCCATGCGCGCCGCCCTCGACGCCTACCTGGCCGACCGCCCGGCCGTCAACGCCATCTTCATGGGCACGCGCCGCACCGACCCGCACGGCGAGCTGCTGACGCACTTTACGCCCACGGACGCCGGCTGGCCGCAGTTTATGCGCATCCATCCGGTGATCGACTGGCACTACGCCGAGATTTGGAGGGTAGGCCAGGGCCCTTTCTCACTCTGTTCTTCCCAGCTTCCCGCTAACTTTCCAGTTCATCCGCCATTTTGACATCCCCTTCTGCAACCTGTACAACCGCGGGTTCACGTCGCTGGGCGGCACGACCGACACGCGGCCGAACCCGGTGCTGGCCACCAAGGCGGCGGGCGGCGGGGACGGCGTGGCCGCCACCTCCTTCCGCCCGGCGTACGAGCTGATGGACGACGACGAGGAGCGGCTGGGGCGGGGCCGGTGAGCGACGGTGGCAGTGAGAGGGACGAGAAACGAGGGATGAACAATGAGTCACGGGCGACGAGCGAACGGCAGCGTACGTCCCGCTACTGGGACCAGCGCGGAGATGCATCATTCGGGGTTGGGGCGGCCGCATAGACAGAACCACGCATTACCATACATACGCACAGTTTAACTCGAGATACACATAAACAAACAGGACAATAGAGCATACTCAGCATTCATTGGATACCACGGCAAGCAAGATAGCAGCATCATGACTGGCAATCTGCCTCGTACTAGTGTAGTAGCCGAGCCTCGGCAAACGGCACCGACCCGTTGCCAACAGGTACATGTCCACGTTTACGGAGAGTCAGGAATCTGTGCCTGTCCCCCCTTTTCCTGCCACTCTCAGATAGGATAAAGCCAGCCTGCTAAAGAAAGGGACGGCGAGGGCGACAATAGAACTCATCCGTGTCAAAGAATAGGCAAAGATCATCAAAATCATGAGACGCTCACCTCGATTGCCAGATCTCTTATCATTGTCGAAGGTTTAGAGCAACCGTGCCCCTGGTCTAGCAATCTACCCCCTTTTTTTTATATTGCCATGTGGCAAACTTTGACATCTGCAGGTTATCTTGCTTCCCACCAAAAAAAAAAACCCTTTTCGAGGAAAAAGAAAAGAAGGGCACTGCATTTCCTAATCCAGACATTGTAAACGGGGGGACGGCTTTCGCCAAAGGGCGGTTCCCCGTGAATACCCCGTACCAGGTTCCAGTTCAGGGCGGTACCTGCATCCGCACACACGCACACTCACACAGACACAGACACATAGACAGGTGCTCATGTCTTATCAAGTAACCATCCTCCCGAACTCGGTTCTCCGTGTCGTTTCTGGGAAATCTGCGGATCCACAAATCGGGAGATGTTTCCCACCCTCTACGACGTACGAGCAATGACTGACGGCTGACAAGGAGGCTCCCAACGAGAGGGCATATCGCGAACAGAGCAGGGGGGTGCGGAATGGGAGAAGTGGCTGCAGCGGGCGCTGGGATGCGCGACGATCGCGTCCGTCACAGTCGAGTCGTCACAGGGGTGTCATGAAGGCCACTGGGAAGTGCGCACGGAGCAGCGTCGAACAATATGTAGTGGATTTGGCGATCCCCAAGCGGAAGGCGCCGGACAGCGCCCACCCCTTGAAACGGCGCCCAGCCGCAACGGTGCGCTGCGCGACCTCCAAGGAACCGTATTAAACCGGCACCAGCCCCCCAAGTGACTCGTCGTCTTGGTGGATTTCGCATGGGAGAAGGGGCACGCCCCGAAAATGGCAAGTGGTTAGGCGTCGCGAGAGATAAGGCTGGCCTGCGCTGCCAATCAACGGGTGCGACGCGGCCCCATCTTTCCGTCCTGTCGGGAGACGACAAGACGAGAAGAGCTCCCCCCCCCCCCACACACATGGCAGAGATAAGAAAAGGCGAGGAGGGAAAGGTCGCGTGCGAAGAGGGAATGGCGCGGGAAAACGGGCGTGGAGACCCAGCTGCCGTCTCATGCGGTCTGCGATTTTTATCTCTCGAATTTCCTCCGTCTTGGCTTTGGGGGGGGGGGGGGGGGTAAGGGGAAGAAGGACGGTCTCTCCACCCAGGTGGCGTTCCTGTCGCATGCTTCTAGAAGAGAGGAAAACGATTGAAAGATATGCCCCGACTCTGAACAATGCCGTGCACTTCTCTTCTGATATAATGGCTGGAGGGCGTATGACCCCTGGTCGACGACAAAGAATCTGCTACGAATCCTGCAATTCACACGATCCTATTAGACATTTGTTTTCCTCTCACGGTCCTCCCAGCATGCTCGGACCAGCTGTCTGCTGTTACGAGTAGACAGTAGTTGAAAAAAAAAGGCAAGACAACACACACACAAGCACGACAAGCCAAAAAGAAGAAGAAATGCCCTTTGAAGAGGGCACCCAGGGCCTCGTGGCCATCTCGTGGACGCTGTGGAGCATCGGCATCGTCACGGTGCTCGCCCGCATGGCGTCCCGGCGGTTCGCCCTCGGCGCCTGGCGCAAGTTCCAGCTCGACGACTACCTCATGGTGCTGTGCGCCGTCACCTTCACGGGCGTCACCGTCTGCTCGAACCAGGTCGGCGTCAACGGCAGCAACTACGCCCCCGACGACGAGATCGCCGCCTGGTCCGCCGAGGAGGTCCGGGACGCCGAGTGGGGCAGCAAGATGCTGCTCGCCCTCGAGGAGTTCATGCTGGCCACGGTGTGGCTGGTCAAGGCGTGCCTGCTGCTGCTGTACGCCCGGCTGACGTGAGTGCCCGTCTCTCCCGTGAAACGAAGCTGTCCTGGCTTGTCCTCTAACAACAACCCAGGTCCGGCCTCGCGGAGGCGTTCGCCGTCAAGCTCGTCGCCATCTACTGCGCCCTCGGCTACGTCGTCATCCAGATCCTCTACCTCGGCGTCTGGTGCCGGCCCATCTACGACTACTGGGCCGTGCCCGTCCCAGATGGTCACAGTATGTTTCTGCTCCACCAGGCATAGACAAGATGCGAAGCCTGTTGCTAACCAGTCCCAGCCCAATGCAAGACCTACCTCCACCACATGATCACCGTCACCGTCTTCCACGTCTCCTCCGACCTCATCATGCTCCTCATCCCCGTCCCCATGATCGCCCGCGCCCGCCTCCCCCTCCTGCGCAAGACCATCCTCTGCGTCATCTTCAGCCTCGGCCTGCTCGTCGTCCTCGTCGCCATCCTCAACCGCTACTACAACTTCACCGTCTCCAACAGCCTCGTGTTTCTGAAATGGTACAACGCCGAGGCCAGCACCGCCGTCATGGTCGCCAACATCCCCTTCTGCTGGACCCTGCTGCGCCGCTTCTTCGCCCTCGACGCCTGGAGCAACTCCAGCCGCCGCAGCCGCAACGCCTCGGGCGCCCACCGCCTCGACGACCGCGACAACGGGCCCCCGCACCGCGACGGGCCCCCCCGCCGCTCCATGCGGCCGCAGGCTCCGCGCCTGCGCTCGTCGCTCGACGGCATCGACCCGATGACGACCGAGAGCATGGAGCGGATAACGGAGCGGCAGACGGGCGGCACGAGCCTGTACGACCTCGACCTGAAGCACGACAAGAATCGCGCGAAAGAGTCGAGCGAGGGCGCCGACGCGGACCTCGAGGTCGGGTTATAGCGATGTGCAGCGTTTTTGAGATCTTTTTTGTTTTATTGTGGTTATATTGGGATATATAATAGAGGGTATATGGGTTATGTAATTGATAGATGTTCGGGGCGAAAAAGGGGTTATATATTATGACAGATGACAGAAGTAAATATGGGTTTCTTTCTCGGCTTGGCATCTACGCTCGTCATTTTTGTGATACCGTGGCGTCTTAACCAAGGGTTGCTGCACTATCTATCTACACCACGCACAAGGTAGAAGCAGCTCATTCTCGAGAGGCATAAGGGGCGTTCCGACCTTCGCAAAGAAAACTCTTCACGAGAAAGAGATTTTCCGAACCTGCGCGTTACACAGCGTGGTCAGCACACCCCTTGGGATTGCAGACTCCCACAAAGAATAATCAACACGTAAACTGCCGGAACCGTATGCCATAGGAATGCGTTTCAACCAGTCTGACGATTGACATCCTATGCTCACCCGCCGTGTCTACGAGCAGTAACTTGAACACGGACACGGCCGTAATATGGGATAAGTGGAAGTAAAGATGAGCATAAGGTATATCTCAGTGCTGGTTTGACAATGACAACCATGGTTTATTTGTACTGTGGTTCAGTATGGAAAGCATTTGCGGCAAATTTCTTTTATTTCATTTTAGAAGTTATTCCTATTGTTTTTATAAATTTTGTTTTTAAAAAAACAAACACATCTTTAGATAAAAGTACTCTGAGTCGAACCCTAGAATTTTATTTCATCAGGTTGATTTTACGTGAAATAAAAATTGCACATTTATCTGTTTTGTGTAGTACAATTCCCAAAAATATACCGTGCAGGCCATCTTCTAATCATCTCGAGTCGTGAAGCCCTGTATAAACCATCCCTTGCTTACTGATTTACGGCATCTGTCGCCAACTACTTGGGTTCTACACAACTTGAAGAAAAACCTGCTGGCTCCCATATTCCAGCTTGGCCAACGAATCTTGACCATGTTTTGCTGGTGCGTAAAAACGAAGACGAACCGCTTTCAGAACTGGGGCCGTGTCTTGCTCTCCTTTGAGCTCCGATTTCGGCTCACTGGAATGCCACGAAAACTCCGTCTGTAAGAAAGAAAGAAGGAGCAAATGCCGCAGAAACAGGATTGGAGACGGGATGCATCGCTGGAGAACTCAGGGCAACTGCCATCAACAGATGCGCCTGCCGTGTTAGTGGATGCAGCAGACAGCATGCACACTGGCACACTAGCGCCATAAAGAGGGGCCTGTGGTGCATTCACGACCGCTGATTGGTTCCAGGAAACGCACTTGACTGGTTGGGCTGGGGTGTGCCTTCCTTGTGGGCCATTCTTTGCTGGGATTCGCGGTATTAAATTACTGCAGTGTTTTTTCTCTCTGGACGTGTATTACTCGTAGATATTTTAGCTTCCTTTGCCTCCCTTCCTCGCTCCACCAGGCGACGTCCATGTCGCGACAATCAATATTTCTTCCTATGTTCACACAGCGGCATTCCTCCGACTCCCATGTCACGTTAGAAAGCAGTTTCCCACTGAATTGGCCGTCGAGGCCACCCAGCCGCAGTTCTTGTCCTCTGCCTCGCGCTCTTCGATCCCAGCTTCTGACGTCATGAAGTTTGCGAAAGAGCTCGACCAGGAGCTCGTCCCAGGTGAGGACTGCCACAGCACAACCCCCGAAACGAAACCGCCCCTGCTTACAGTCTCTAGAATGGCGCATCAAGTACCTCAACTACAAGGCCGGCAAGAAGCACGTTAAGGCCGTGTCCCGTGCCATTGGCCGCGCCAACGCGACGCCCGTCCTCCGCCGCTCCGGCGACTTTCTCCCTCCACGACAGACACCGCGTCTCTTCTCGCCCGGCAATCCGTTTGCGCCGAGACGATCACCGAACAATAATAATGGCGCCAGCCCGGGCGGAGGGGCGGGGATGGCCGCAGGGGCCGCTGGTGCTGGGCGCGAAGAGCAGCAGTCGCTCCGCTCGAGCCCGGCTCCGCTCGGGCAATCGAAGACAGCGAGCCCGAAGAAACAGCAGCAGAAGTCAGGGTCTGGGACTGTGAAACCTGGCATGGAGGATGGCGAGCGTCGGAGCTTGACCTCGACGCCGCTGGACCGTCCGCATTATGGGAGCATCATGAATAGCGCCCGCATCCGCAGCCCGTCCGTGGCCACCGACGGCTCTCGTGCCTTTGAGCTGCCCGCCCCGGCCATGCGCGTCCCCTCCAACACCAATGAGCCTGCACCGCCAGCCGTTGCTGGCCAGGTGGCTAAACCGGCGTCGACGGCCAACGATCTGAAGATAGCACCGCCCTGGGCGCGGCCGCCCGCACGACGAAGCGCCTCGATGGCGGTGTCGGCGTATCGATCCGGCTCGTCGTCCCACGCGCAGACATTTCCGGCGCCCTACGAGCTGACACCTAAGCAGCGTCTGCGCCGCATGTTTTCCGTGGCGTCCCCGCGGCAGTGGCCCATGGGAGGCGGCCCCGGCTCGGCCGCTGGAGACAACAAGGACGACATCTCCATGCGCGCCTTTGACGAAGTCCGCGAGCGCGAACTGGACTTCTTCCACTTTCTGGACGGCGAGCTGGACAAGGTCGAGACCTTCTACAAGCTCAAGGAGGAGCAAGCCGGCGAGCGCCTGGCCGTGCTGCGGGAGCAGCTGCATGAAATGCGCAACCGCCGCGTCGAGGAAATCCAGCAGGCCAAGCGGCGCGGCGAGGAGGACGTCGCGGTGAGCCCCGGCGGCTCGGGCGACGACGAGCGACGAACGGGAAGCCGCGGCAGTGGCACGGCGAATGGGGGGAGCGGTCGCCAGAGCGAAACGGACCAAGACGGCAAGCCACTGGGCTGGGACGTCCATCATGAGTGGATTGCGCCCCTCAGGGCGAAGTTCTTCAAGCCGGGGCCAAACTCCAAAGCCCTGCAGAAGATGCCGCAGACGCCGCGCATGATGGGTGCCCTGGGCGCCGCGGGCGACGCGCACCGCGACTACATCCGCCGGCCCGGCGACCACGACATCCCCTACCGCACGGCCAAGCACAAGCTCAAGCTGGCGCTGCAGGAGTTCTACCGGGGGCTGGAGCTGCTGAAGTCGTATGCCATCCTCAACCGCACCGCGTTCCGCAAGCTGAACAAGAAGTACGACAAGGCCGTCAACGCTCGTCCGCCCTATCGGTACATGAACGAGAAGGTCAACCGGTCCTGGTTCGTCAACAGCACGGTCGTCGACGACCTGATCGTCGCCGTCGAGGACCTGTACGCCCGGTACTTTGAGCGCGGCAACCACAAGATCGCCGCGGGGAAGCTGCGGGCGCTGACGAGGCGCCCCGGCGACGAGTCCGGCAGCGCCTTTCGCAACGGTATCATGATCGGCATCGGCGCCGTCTTTGCCATCCAGGGCACTGTGGACGGCGCCGAGAAGCTGTTTGACCCGGATCCCGTGGTGGCGGTGCAGACGAGCTACCTGATGCAGATCTACGGCGGGTATTTCCTGATGCTGTATCTGTTCGTGCTGTTCTGCGTCGACTGCCGCATCTGGACCATCAACAAGGTCAACTACCCCTTCATCTTCGAGTTCGACCCCCGGTCGCACCTCGACTGGCGGCAGATGTCGCAGTTCCCGAGCTTCTTCTTCCTCGTGTTCGGCCTGTTCATGTGGCTCAACTTCTCCGACGCCGCGGACCCCCGGCTGTTCCTCTACTACCCGGTCATCCTCATCGGCCTCACGGTGGTGCTGCTCTTCTTTCCGGCGCCGACGCTGTGGCACCGCAGCCGGAAGTGGTTTTTGTATTCACACGTGCGTCCCTACGACCCTCATCAGATCCCCATCTGCTTCAGAACGCTAACACGAAACAGTGGCGCCTCTTCTTTGCTGGCCTCTACCCCGTGGAGTTCCGCGATTTCTTCTTGGGGGACATCTACTGCTCGCTCCTCTATTCGACATGTGTACGTCTACCCTGTCCCTTGTCCTCTGTGGCTCCGTCCTCGTTTTTCTAACACGTGCAGAATATCGAACTGTTCTTTTGCATCTACGCCAACGGCTGGAACAACCCATCGCAGTGCAACTCTAACCACTCGCGCCTGCTCGGGTTCTTCTCCACCCTACCGCCCATCTGGCGGCTGTTCCAGTGCATCCGTCGCTACCGCGACACCAAGAACGTCTTCCCGCACTTGGTCAACGGCGGGAAATATACCATGACCATCCTCAGCTACATGACCCTGAGCCTCTACCGCATCAATGAAACCCACACCAACCTGGCGCTCTTCATCACCTTTTCCGCCATCAACAGCGTCTATTCATGTGAGTTGCCTTTCTTCCTCTCTCGCTTCGTTTTCAAGCATACCCTGACATTTCCGCAGCGATCTGGGACTTGTTTATGGATTTCTCTCTGCTCCAGGCGGGCTCGCGCCACTTCATGCTGCGCGACATCCTCGCCCTCAAGCGGCGCTGGATCTACTACGTCATCATGACCGTCGACCCCATCCTGCGCTTCTCCTGGATCTTCTACGCCATCTTCACCCACGACGCCCAGCACAACTCCATCTGCTCCTTCATGGTCTCCTTCGGCGAGGCCACCCGCCGCGGCATCTGGGTCCTCCTCCGCGTCGAGAACGAGCACTGCGCCAATGTCGCCCAGTACAAGGCGTCGCGCGACGTGCCCCTGCCCTACGACCTGCACGAGGTCGAGTCCGCCGTCGAGGACGAGGCGCTCCTCGGCGAGCGGGCCAGTACGGTGGGCCGGTCGACGGGCATCGACGGCGCCCCGTCCGTGGCCGGCGGTGGTGTGCCGACCATTGGCACGCCAGGCCGCGCGACGACTGCGGGCAGCATGCGCTCGAGCAAGCACCCTCCGCGGACCGGCACCGCAGCGAGCACGGCCGACACGTGGCCCGAGATTGACGGAAGCGCCGCCGCGGCTGGCGCTGCTGCTGCTGCTGTGGAAGAGGGTGCTGCCGGCGCGACCGCGACGGGCGGCAGCCCCATGCTGCAGCCCAACGCCGGCACGATCCGCCGCCGCCTGACGAGCTCGCTCGGCGGCAAGTCCATCGGCGTCATCATGGCCGAGGCGCACAAGCAGGATTTCGAGAAGAAGCGCAAGCCCGGCACGGGGGGGTCGCCGATGGGCCGCCCGGGCGCCATGGACGACCTGCCGAGCAGTGACGAGGAGGATAATGGCGAGGAGGCGGACGACGACGACGACGACGACGACAGCGGCGACGGGGGCTTTGACGAGCAGGGGCTGGCCGAGAACGGCGGCAACAACGGCTACCGCGACGAGCCGGGGCCGCAAGAGGACGGCAACTACGGCAGCGGCGGGTCGACCCTGAGGCGCGGGTCAACGAGACCCCATTTGAGGAGAGGACAGGGAAATGAAGACGACGAGCAAGAGATAGACGGCGACAGAAGCGGGCGACACCAAGCGGGAGCAGCTGCACGCTCGCGCATTTCATAAACTTCTTCCATACCCTCCCTTACCTGTTCGGCGAAAAAACGACCTTAATTGTAATTAGAGATGGAAAGAGGGACAGAAGGGGAAGCAAAGACAGCACTGCATATAGAATTGTATTTCATTTTTGTCGAGACGCACTCATGCTATGCTCATCAGTCTTTGACCACTATTATTCCTAAACTACATACAGGATACGTTCCCGAATACCTCCTTTGCTCCCTACCTCCCTAACCCCTACGCCGCCGACAGGACGATGAGGCTGGTCGACAGCGCCGGGATGCTCCGCGTCGACAGGTTGTTGCCGGCCCACGACCACGCGAGGTCGCCCCACACGACCGCCTCGATCGAGTGGTACGGCCGGTCCGGCGCGGGCCTGACTGCCTCGGGGAGGACGATCGACAGAGGCGGTGCCGCCGTCGTCCCGTTTTTATTATCCACCGCGCCGTAGTCGTCGTACCCGCTGTTCACGACCGACACCAGCAGCTGGTCGCCGCGCCGCCAGCAGGCGACGTCGACGTCGGGCGCGGCCTCCCGTGCCGGTGGAGCGATCCGCGTGGGACGGGCGTGGCCCACGAGAAAGTCCACCACGGGCGAGCGCGCCAGCACCCGCGCCAGCTTGCCGTGCACCGTGGGCAGCGCGCCCCCCGCGGCCACGGGGTACACCCACGAGATGATGGCCTGGGCGCCGTGGTTGACGGCCACCAGGGCCATGGCCCACTCCTCGGCCGGCGTCGGGTCGCGCGCCCAGTAGCCCTCGCCGTGGAAGCTCTGCGGGTTGTGGACTTTGGTCTTGGGCCAGTGGCCGTCGGGCAGCCACGACTCGTAGCGGGCGAGGGCGTCGAGGCGGTCGGCGATGTCGCGCACGGCGTGGCGGCCGCCCCGGCAGTCGTCGCAGCCGCAGTCACCGAGCGTCGCGTTGCAGGCGGTGCCCCACTTGGACCAGGTCGAGTTGATGCCGACGGGGTAGACGTCCTCCATGAGGACGTCGGCGCCGGCGGAGTAGGGGCCGAAGTAATAGTCGGCGCAGTTGAGCACGACGGCGACCGGGTGGTAGGGGTCGAGGCCGCGGATGGCGTCGCGGGCGCGGACGGGGGCGTCAAAAGGGTCCTGGTGGCCGTCGGGCCTGGGATGAGAGTTAGTACGGACGGTCAACTAATGGAAAGGGCCGCAAGTACGAGGACGAACTCATCGGCGCTCCAGTACGAGAAGAGGGCGGCGTTGTCGCGCGCGGCCGTGACCTGGTCGGCCACCCACGTCAGGTTGGTGTACCCCTCGCGCAGGTCGAACTGGATCCGCAGGTCGCGTGCTTCCATGTACGCAAACGCGGCCGCCGACTGCGGGTACTGGGACAGCGGCGTCATGACGTTGAGGCCAAATGCGGCGTAGGCCCCGACGACGGCCGCAGCCGACGTGTTGTCCGTGGCATTGGCGAGAAAGCCATCGTACGACGCGTAGAAGCCGTAGGGGAAGAAGGGGCGGAACTGGTGGCCGGTCGCCGCGCTGCGGAACAAGAACCCGCCGTAGGCGTTGTCGAGGCGCGCGATGCTGCCGTTCGTCTTCTCCGGCAGGTACAGGAGGTCGCCGCTCGCGGCCACGGAGGCGACGTTGGATTCGCCGTCCGCATTGGCTACCCAGCCGGCGAGGGTCACGTTCTGGGCCGCATAGGTCGTCTTGAGCGTGGTCAAGTCGAAGGGCACAATGGTGTCCCGCGTCGTCACGCCGCCGCTGAAGTCGAGGCTGGCCGTGCCGCGGGCGAGGACGTGGCCCGGGTCCGCGTCTAGGGTGATGCTGAAATGGAGGTCCCCCTGGTCGCCTGCTGCCGCATGCGGCGTATGGGAATGTCCAGGGAGGGCCCGCCCAAAGTACGGCGACAGTGTCGTTCGGACCACGAACTCGCCCTGCGCCTCGCTGTCGAGGTAAAGGCTATACCGGGGCGCCAGCTGGACGTGCAGCAGGGGCCCGTTGGGATCGTGCGGCGGTTCGACCGTCTGGCCGCCGGGATCAAAGCTGGAATATCTAGGTGAGATGTTAGCGGAAGGCAAAGGGGGAAATAGAAACATTGAAAGTCATGCAATTACCCCGATTCGTAAACCTTGCCGCACCATCGCGGCCAGTCGGTACGGTTGCCCGTCTGCTGGCTGTAGGTCGCAGGGATGGCTAGGAGAAAGAGAAGCAGCGAGCGGAGAGCCATGATGGCGGTTTGGGTCGTTTGTGGACCTGTCTGTCAGATATTGGCCGTCTTCTTGGTAGCTGGAGAAGATCACGACCAGGCGGTGAAGTCCATTGGGGAGAAGCTCACGAGGTTATTCCGGCTATATGAATATTAAGGTACCGAAGGGGTATATTGAGGAAGGCGCGGCTCGGGATCTTCGAGTCCACTCCCAAATTGGAAGTCGCGGCGACCAGGTCGTGCACACCTTCCGGGTGTGTCTTGGGGAGGGCCGCCGCATTGTGTATCACCCAGATGATGTCATCATGGTGGAAGGGCGAGTAAACTACGCTTTCAAGCATTGCCAAAGTGGGGGATGTGTTGACGCTGGCTTGGTACGTGTCGGATACGATTTGCGAAGGTACCGTGCCGTTGATTCTGCAGCATGAAACTGGCGTGGTACGGTGTGCAGATTTTCTTACAGGGTGATGGTGCCGCAGGAACGGCATCTCGTGAGAACAGGACACGCAAAAAGGAGGCATTGTATTTCTTGGGCATAAAACCAAGATGGAAGAGGTTGTCTGTTTTATGTTCTGTCCAACTGGCCGTTGTGTGTCTTTTGATAAAATAAACTCTCTTGATGCTCATCAGCCATTGCGCAAGGCTACTTTCTCTTTGTCCCAGTATTGTCTCCTCCCGGAAGTCGTTGAAACCCTTCAAGGTACGATACGCCCCCAACATACTTAAACAGCATGTGAGCAGCCGACGCAAGGTCGTATGCTGCCGCCCCCAGACTATAGCTTACGAAATCCAACAACGTAGAATGCGGCACGAGAAATGCTCCCCTATTTGCCGGCACCTATTGGTTTATTTTCTCCTCTCTCTCGCAAGCCATCAGCGGGAAGCAAGCAGCGGAAAACATCAACCTGCATCATGGCGCTCTCATCGTCCCAGGTGCTATCTGGGTCTCTGGAACAGGAGCAGTCGCTCGAAAGTCATTTCATACTCCACGTATTTCCGTTTTCACTCTATTCTATCATGGCGAGGCTCACCGTCGCTCTGGGACAAAGCACGCACTCCGTACGCGTGGGTGTGCCTCACATACAACACCGCCTAGTTAACCTTCATCGCGACGAGAATATCTCACAGGAGTACCTGTTGACGGTGAACTCAAAGGGCCAGGTAGTGTAAAGGATGTCTAGACGGCTTGTTCTGTAACGGTGTACTGACAAATACAACAAGGTCCCTGCTTTGACCGGAGCTACCATCTCGTCACCGCTGACGGACAGCCTCGACATTTCATATTTTCTGTGCCAGCAATACTTCCCAAGTCTTCTTGGGGGGGTGCACGAATCATTTATTACGGGTTTGCTTTCTAAGCTTCATGGAATTCAAGCGCTGTCTCTTTCGGCTGCACCCGAAGACCGCGTTGATATGCTTCCCTGCCCAGCTGTTGATGCCCTTCTCGCCCAATCCAGCATTGACGCAAAGTACCGACAAGCCCTGGAGAGTAAAAAGACATTGTATGTAAGAGACTCATGTGCTCCTTCTGTAAAATAATACAGGGCTACAGTTTAACAAATGATCGCAGCCATGAAGCCAAGCAAGCTACGGCTCTTCAAGAAAGTCATGTGAAACAAGCTGAAGACCAGGCTAAGGAATTCTTCAATGACGTCCTAGACATTTTTCATACTAGCAACAATGAGGCGGTACGGTCCTGGATCTTTGGGTCTGAGGTCGGTCCTACCGTGCTGGACGCACACTGCGTGCCGTTTATTGCTCGGCTCCTGGACTGTGGGCGCAAGGATCTTGTGCCGAGCCCGCTCCAAACTTATGCACGTCGTGTCATGAGCCTGCCGGAATGGTATGCGGTCACATACGGACGACCTACCATGTGGGATGTGTCCATGGGGCATGTTCATCTGCTTAATCCAATCTGAGACCTTGTAAGTATGGTTACAAATAGTGAGACAATGATATGCTCTACGAAGAAATACATGTGGCAACTTTGAAGCAGAAGCAAGCTGCTTGGTGATTTATCTCGCCGTGTTGTCTAAACTGTTTGCACCTGTATATATCGTGAGCGAACAGCATAGCAGTCATATCCCCACCTATACCTCTTTCGTACACCCGCCTGGTTGTAGATGCCGTCCTGTGCTGGTTGTGGCTGCACGAACCAGTCCACTTCTTGTTCTTGGACGTGAGCTAAGGCTCCATCCGCACGCTGTGCCTATTAGCCCATCCATTTTTAGCTTTTTTTCGCACCTCAACGGTGCGGAGAGGGAGTGGAGGCTTGTGGAGCTATTTAGCTTCCACTGCAGATCCGGAGAAATCCAACTGAAGATTCTCCTGCCTGGTGTGACATTGATAGCTTCACGTCGGGATAATAATAACCGTGGGTGACGGAGAGGTTCTTTTAAGAGCCATTTCCAGAGCTCAACAGCAGGACGTGATTTTTTGGGTGTGTAACAACAACGTAGAGTCTTTCGTATTTCAACATTTTTACTGTTCATTTTCTATTTCTCTGTTTCAGCAGAGTCCACCCACCCCCTCGTCATGTCCTCATTCAAAGGCAAAGTTGTCGCCGTCTCCGGCGCCGCGTCCGGCATGGGCCTGGCCACCGCGAAGCACCTGTATGCGCTGGGCGTCAAGCTGTCCCTCACGGACAACCGCAAGGAGGCGCTGGATGCCGCCGTGGCGGAAGTGAAGGCGGTGCCCATCGCCGCCGGCGGCGCACCCCCGCCGGTCTTCGCGTGCGTCACCGACGTGCGCTCGTCCCAGGCGGTCAACGCGTGGATCGAGCAGACGGTCGCCGCGCTCGGCGGGCTCGACGGTGCAGTCAACCTGGCGGGCGTCGTCGGAAAGCACATCGGCCTCCACGACATCACGCAGCTGTCGGACGAGGAGTGGGCCTTTGTGACGGACATCAACCTGACAGGCGTGTTCTACGCCATGCGCGCACAGCTGCAGGCGATGCGCAAGCTGGGCGGCGGCGCCCCGCGCAGCATTGTCAACGCGGCCAGCACGGCGGGCATCTCGGGCAACGCCAAGAACGCCAACTACAGCGCGGCCAAGCACGGCGTGGTGGGCCTGACGCGGAGCGCCGCCAAGGAGGTCGGGCGCGACAACATCCGCGTGAACGCGGTGGCGCCGTGAGTTTTTGTTTTGTTCTGCAATATTCCGAACGCAGGACCCTTTCACTAACGTTCGGCCCCAGTGGCGTCATTGACACGCCCATGGTACAGACGCTGCCCAAGGAGATGGAAGAGGGCATGGCCAAGCTGGTGTCGGAGGGCCAGGCGCTGGGCCGGCGGGCCGACCCGGCAGAAGTGGCGCGCACGATTGCGTTCCTGCTGGGCGACGACTCGTCCTTTATCACGGGGTCGGTTGTCACGATCGACGGCGGTCAGATCTGCTAGACGAGGGTAGAAAACGAAGGGCGACGGAGCGATACAGAAGACATATGACTTAGATATAATGACAGACCATATTAATACAAATCCGTGAACACTATCGC
The DNA here is from genome assembly GCA_021396205.1 of Sporothrix brunneoviolacea. NCBI lineage: Eukaryota > Fungi > Ascomycota > Sordariomycetes > Ophiostomatales > Ophiostomataceae > Sporothrix > Sporothrix brunneoviolacea. The sequence goes on from WNYD01000046.1 coordinate 50,114, forward strand.
CCTGCTTTACCTATTCTGAAATAATTTCGCAAGAATGAACGGAGCGAAGGCTTGGCCGGTGGCTTCCTTGACAGCCAATATAACCAAATAGGCACGACTATGCCAACGATTATGGCAGGCAAGCCTAGGCCGATGCCGATTCCCAATTCAATCTTCTGATCTACGGTATACCCACCACCTCCGCTTTTGCTGCTCTTGCCATTAATATCGGCTGGGGATACTGAAGTGTCGGTCGGAGAAGACCCTGTGTTAGTGGAGCTCGCGCCGGTCGTACCCGGCGTCGTCCCGGCACTGGCATCGAGGGAAGTAGTCGCGGTAACGAGGACGATGATTTGTGTCGAGGTGGGCAGACACAGAAAGCTGGTCAGGGGATCTGGATCGTCGGCGTCTGTCTTGAGGATGTACTCCGCGCACGAGGGGAAGGCGTCGTCGGTACTAATATGTGAAGCATCATAAGTTAGCATACAATCAAGGATTGGGGAGGGTTGGGAGACAACACGGACCATCGTGTGATTTGCGAATACACACAGTTCGGTCCGCAGGACGGCTGCCCGTTTGTCTGGCAGGAGGCCGGCTTCCAGCAGGTGGTGCCGTCGCAGCATCCGAACGCGGACTCGGGGCCTTTGACCACCGACGACGTCCCGGGACAGGTGAGTGGAGAATCTGGCAAGACGAAAGCCGCGTTAACAGTCAGGTCGGCAAAATACTATCATATCAAACGAAAACGGACTCGGATTGCCGCTGATGAAGCCGGCGGTCTGGAATGCGCCGCGTGCCTGCAGGACAGCGGCTGGGGTGGTCTGGCGCGATTGTGCGCCAGGGGCGCTCACAGCGGAGCTGCTGAATGCAGCTAAGCAGAGCAGCCACGTCACGAACATTGACTGTTTGGCAGGCATGGTGTAGAATGCGCTCGGCTTGCAGGTGGGAAAAGAGTGGGCGGTTTGGGGGACCAGAGGATGGCATGAGGGCAGCGCCTTATAGAAGATGTCTTGGTTATGCAATCACCCTCGAGAGGAAGGGTGGAATGATGGCTGAGCCGCCATGCTTTTCCCTGAGGTTCTTGCAGGCAACAAGGCTGTGTTCAGCTGAAGCCGAAGGCTGCATGTGGCTTCAACAGCTCGGTCAGTGATACGATTGGCCGTCCCAGAACGCCACAGGGGTATTTTTATCACACACCCACACCGCATACATTCTAACGGTCTACAACTTCTCCTCGTTCATCATGTTTGTCAGAACATCAGCATCGCCCACCTCGCCCGGGAACGCGACCAGGGACCGGTTCGCAGGTAAAAAGGCTTCTCGAACTCGGGCGGGAAGAACCCTCCATACTCCCAGTCGACAATAGCCCTGATCTTTAGGTTAGCGGGGTCCACGATGACGTTGTTCGCAGAGGTCGTTATGGCAAAACACAAGATCGTGCGTCTCCCGCGGACGCACCAGCCATGGCCGCCCGTCAGACTTTCTCATGACGCGGTATGGTGCCGGGCGGCATGCCAACGAAGCGGAAGTCTCTCTACATCTTAATCTTGAAGGCCGCAGAATGGCGAGAGTACCACCTCAGATCCGTTGCCCACTTCTCGCATTTCTCCCGTTTGGGGATCGAATTCTTGTCTAGCAATCCCTTGGTCGCAAAATCGATTCCTGCGTTCTGGGCTTCCGTAGCGAGTTTGCCTTGGGTAACTTACGAATGCCCTCCTACGCGGAAGGCGATCTGGTCTGGTTTTGTGACAACAGTATGGCACCGTGATTCCGAGCAAGCTGGCCTGGTATAGTCTAACCGATTGTAGGTGACAGTGGACAGTGGGAGTCCGGAGTGGTTGTATATATACCGGGTGTCAGTGGCAGTATCACCATACCCTTCGTCAGTGAACATACCCCTTGAGTTGTGTACATGATTTTAAGCTCATAATTAAGATACAGGTTGATGCGACTGGGGAAACCATTACGATTGGGCGAGAGTACGTATGCCTACAGTAGTGAATTTTCGAATAAGGACGTTAAATGGTGGATGGCAAAATGTGAACAAAAATCCAAGCTCAATTCAGGAAGTCATATGTCAATTTACTAGTAATCTTGCTATTGCCGCGAGACACCCGCAAAGCTTTGCAGAACATAGCCAGTAAGCATATATAGTGAGGCCCATGTGCACAACCGCACCACAGGACATAAGAGATGCCGCTGGGTCGTGAGTCGTAATCCGTAGATGCCCTCGTGTGCCCTCATGTGCCGGCACAGCCAGAAAGCCTTATTTTAGGCCACCCACCCGACTAGAGTTGTGAATCTTTAATCCACCTAGTCTTTTCCCTTCTATACAGCAAAAGGCGAATTGGGTGTCGCATTTTTGATTAGATAATAATTATAACGGCAACGGCAACCCATATTTCTACCTTTGTGGCTTACACCTTCGTTGCGTCTGTACTTCCAAAGTACCATTTAACAATGTTACAATCCTTCCTGAAAAGTTCAATATAAAATCGGCGCCTCTTGCCCTAAGCGCTGTCCCGACCACGCATTCACGATCACTTTCCCCCCTTAAACAGCACCACAAGTCGACTCGTCTCCCGATCAGTCATTTATTGTCCATCTGACGAGCCTAAAACACATTTATGAGTGTTGATGGATAAATGGGGAGTAGCCTTCCAGATATAGTGTGTGTGGGAGAAGTGTTATGTTGGTCGGTGGTTAAGTAGAGGACGAGGAAGTTGCCCATCCCATTGACAATTTGGGTTACCGGATGTCTTTTTTGTTCTCTGCTTTCTTAGAAATTTGAACGTTAAAACTGTAAAAGGCTTTGGCACAGCCCAAGACGCGGGATGTGGTATCTTACATTTCTCATTGCAGAATTATCGGTACGTACGCCATATCAGACACAAGCCGGGTCATCTTCCATCGGTCAAGCACAAATTCACGAGCCCAGAGCCGGATCGATCCCGCCCGCTCTGCTACCATACCGACAGCATCCCTCGGTGACATCGGCGGCTGGGCGTTTCTGGCGATCCAGTCTAGAATAACGAGGTCATAGAATCGAAATTTAAGTGAGGTTTCGGTAAGCTGATTTCCAAGGACAAGACACCACAGGGAGCTGGCGTTTTGTTTGACGTAGTGCAGGGTGGCTTGGTTGTAGCAAGTTACCTCGCAAACTTTATTGACACAGCCATTGAGCGAAACTACGACGGTTAATGGTTCGCAGTTTTCGGGCCCATCTTGCCTGATTTCCATGTTAAGGCGCCAGACATAACCTTCAACGAATAGCATGTTTGGCTGCCACACTTGCGTCGGGTGCCTTTGGTATGGAACCTCACTCGAAACTGACAGGTACCTGAAATGTCTCTGGTAGAGAAGTTGGAAACATCCGTCTTGGAACAGCCAAGCCCTCAATGACGGCTGTGTACTCAGCACTTCAGCATCCTCGGATCCGCGGAATGCAGTTAACAATTTCCCTTTCCAGCCCGTCCACGACCAGGAAGGAAAGCCGTGTCGCCGTTCGTGATTGTTGGTATGAATGAATAGCAGGGATTGAGGGAGCACGCAGGCTTGAATACCCATGAATGGTTCTTTTCGTGACATTGTGTAGATGTCGTGGTCAGAGTGACCTACAAACCAAGACGCATTCAGTAGGCTGACGATCCCCTGGTAGGCCGCGAGGGCGTCGCTGTCATTGGTCAAGTCGCGGCTGGAGTATTGTTCAAGGAGGTCGTTGTACTTCATAAGACGCAATTTGTACTTAAACTGTTTGGATAGACCTATGGTCGGTTTCCGGAATATACCTTGGCCTAGAGCCTTCTGAGGCCCACCATGGCAATGGCAGCTGTTTATGAGGGAAAGTCGACTCTTGGCATCCATGAGATGAATGGGAGATTTGGTCTCGTCAACAGCTTCGCAACATTGAAACATATTGCATGCGAAGTACAGCTGGTCGGTAGTGAAGAAGATATTACGCGGAGAGAGTATGGCTTCCTGGAAAGTCCAGGCACGCGTATTCCATTTGGAACGATGAATTTGCTGCTGTAGTGTTGGAAGTGTTGTCACTAGACGCCTTGTCCCGATGTCCACAACAACCTGGCCCTTGGTGCGGCGATGCTTGTGAACACGAGATAGGCCAGCTGAGGCGGAATTGCCTTCCAGCGCAACGAGTGTCGCCCAGGAACCTCCGTATATTAGGTTCATGATCGATAGTTGCTTATTTTTGTCTTCTTCGTCGTCCTGATTGATACACACCTCCAAAATCCAAGCAAAGTCAGTTCAAATTTGTAGCGAACTCGTACCGGGTATCTAGAGGAGCAACTAACAGAATCGATCCATAGGTATCGCATCCCTACCATCTTCACGAACTTGATTGAGTCCATGATAGTTCTTGGTGCGCTTTTCAACGTAGACTCGCCTGACGCAGACGTCTCTGTGACGATTTTCTGCAGCGTTGTTCCCCAGACATAACTTAGGCAGAGATATTCAAGCCTTTGACTGGCTGGATACTTCACAATCTTCATAGTCTCGACGTCGATGAGACGAATATAGCGCAATTTAGCGTCCCAGGAAGCTGCACAGGTGTCTTTGTGAAGCTGCTCGCAGCTATGGATCCACCGGCGAATCGTGTTGATATTTAAGCTCAAGGGCTTTAACTCTACAGCGGACAGTCCTTTGAGGCTGCGTGCATCACCGATAGCATTAAAAGCCTCCGAAGGGCAATCAAATCTTCGATTGTCGAAGGCTCGCCGATGAACAAGATGAAGGTAGTTTGCATATGGTGCTTGATCCCAGTCTATATCAGGCTCCATTCTCCGTAGCGACTTGCTTGGAACAAGAAAGACGACATCGTAATCACTCAGCCCGTCTGTGGGACCACAAGACAGAAGGTGTGAAAAGAGGCCGCACAGAGGACATTGGAAGGCACGGGCCCTAGTCGCTGGTGGACGGAGACAGTTCCGGCGCGGCCCGAGTCTTGCAACTGGCGACCACACTCCTTCATGGACCTCTGTGTTGAGTAGTTTGTCGATGTCGATTTTTTTGCAGCGCTGACAAAGCTCGCTGTGGGAGAGCCGGGGTTCATTGATGGCACCTCTGCTCATTTTGCTAGAGATCATTAGTCTACTGTCTAGCAGGACGACTAGCATGTAAGAGCTGAAATCAGACGATGCGGTTAGGGGACGGTACGTGGTTCCAAGTATATGACATTATAATTCTAGAGGAAGTAGACATGCCAGTTTCATTCAGAGATTCGGCTTTGTGCGGTGTTTTTAGAAGGCACATATTAATGGTGAGTATTCAGGTCATGCTGCCCTATTTGTGTCGTCGATCATGCATCATCCTTCCATTTGCCTCGGTGGCGAGATAGCCAATAGTAGGCTACCGATAAAAAGACCCCGCGCTATATACACTTCAGACGTACACATGCGACTGTGGCGCAAGCTGCGCAGAGCATATCAATATGAAGTGAACAGTGTTTCCCGCAGGAGGGTACGTGCACAGCTACTCCAAATGCAGAACGTATTCGCTTCACTGGCCTTTGGCCTCAAGGCTGGAGAACTAAAGACTCTGTGACTGCTGATTTCTACGCCGCATATCAATATAAAGTTACCATTGTTTCCTACAACAGAAGACGTTTACAGCTTCTCTATTCTACTATGATCTTTCTACGCAACTTATTATCTCAAAATGCCAACTCCCACGAGCTTCGTTGCTGTTGCCGGTGCTGCAGGCCACCTAGGCTCCCTGATTGCCCTAAGTCTGCGCAAGAGGAATGTGGCAGTTAAAGCCCTTGTGCGTCTTGGCACCACAGCATCTCGCACTCAAACACTACGCGATGCCGGCGTCAAGATTGCAGAAGTCGACATGACCGACGTTCTATCTCTAACGAAAACTCTGGAAGGCGCTTCTTCAGTAGTTTCAGCACTCCAGGGTCTCCGGGATGTTATACTAAATGTCCAAAGAGCTCTTCTCAATGCAGCTGTCGCTGCAAAGGTGCCGCGTTTTATCCCATCCGACTTTGCCCTCGATTTCACCAAGACAGCGCCCGGTTCCAACCGAAACCTCGATCTTCGACGCGAGTTCCACGCGAAACTTGACGAATCTGGCATCAAGTGGACGGGTATTCTAAATGGGGGCTTTATGGAACTCCTCATCAGCGGTCAGCTTCCACTAATCAACGACAAGTGGCACCGCATCCTGTATTTCGACAGCGCGGACCAGAAATTCGACTTCACAACTGTGCCAGACGTGGCTGCATACACTGCTGCCGTGGCTGCCGATCCCAACCCGACCCCCAAGATCTTGCGCATTGCAGGTGACTCGTGCAACGCAAAAGACTTGGCTGCTGCTGTCGCCCGGGTACGTGGTCGGAAGTACACCACGTCGTGGGTGGGCAGCTTAGGGTTCCTTCGGATGATGATTCCGATCATGAAATTCTTCATTGGGGGCGTGGAGGATAAACTACTGCCCCCTTGGCAGGGCCTGCAGTATTTGGAGAACATGGTCTCGGGCCAAGGCAAGCTGGATTCTTTGGACAACGACAAGTATCCCGAGCTGGTGTGGACTACGGTGGAGCAAGCTCTGAGAGAAGCAGATGCGGAGAAGGCAAAATCAACGTGAGGCGGAGTTCATTCCCGATATTTGATAAAAGGAGGTCAAATAAGTACCGAGTCTTATGTAATGATAAGGGTATGATGAGGCGAGCTAGACGGGATAATAGGATAGACAACTCGATTTCACCATCTACCATGACAAAGAGATAGAACCGTGCAGCTTCTAAGCAGGCAGCTATCTTTTTTGAAACGCTAGAGAGTCAATTTACGGCTGACGTGGTGTGCCGGTCACGTATTTATCTTCTAAACGTCTCCTCGTGTTCGGCCCACATCGCCTCACGGAGCGCTTTGTCCTGCAATATCTCCAGGCCAGTAGCGGCCAAGGCCTTGCCAAAGCTGAGGGCGGCTTCGAAGCCGGCTGGTGATGCCGCCGCTTTTTGGAACTCCGCGTTGTGAGGCCCAACCTCCGGCTTGTCCACCGGAATGAAAAAGCTGGGGTGAAGACTGGGCAGCTCATACGCAACATTGCCTGTCAAACGCAGAGGAGGTCAATACTTGTGCTGCCGAACATGCCCAACGAAGCGAGAAACGAACCCTGATCGGTTGAGGCACCGCTGACCCCGGGCGTGGCCCGCGCATACGATTGGCCCTGGGCGGCCGCCATCTGGGCAAAGCAGGTCGCAATCGCCTCGTTGCATCGGAGGTCTTTGTAGGTGTTGGCCCTATTCCATTGAAAGAAAATATGCCATGGTAAGCCGCGAGCTGCTCTGCTGCCTTCGTGTGCAGCATGTGCCGCTCTCCCAATTGAACATACCAGTCAAAGTGCACTGTGCATCCGGTCGCCGCAGCAGCTCCCTCGCAGCAGGCGATCACCTTCCGACGAGTTTCTTGCAGTTCTGCGTCGGTTTCGGCCCTGATGTAGATCAGCATCTCAGTCAGGGGGGGGATGATATTTGGACGGTTCCCGCCCTGGGAGATGACGGTATGGATGCGCTGGTTTGGCGGGGTCTGCTGTCGAAGCATCGACAGGTTGTTATACGTGGCGACTGCCGCGTCGAGCGCGTTCTTGCCCTCCCAAGGAGCGGCTCCAGCATGTGCAGCGAGGCCTCTGAAAGTGACCCTCGTCGACGCCCGGGCCATGCATCGCATGAGAACGACGCCGTCCAGCTTCTCGGGGGAGGACGCCGGATGTCCCATCAGGCATGCGTCAACTCCCTTGTACGCTCCGGCCTTGAGGAGGTCGATCTTGCCTCCGCCGTCCTCCTCTGCGGGCGTGCCGAGGAGTCTCACACGGCCTTCGATCCCGCCCTGTGCGAGCGCCTCCGCCGTGGCCAAGAAGGCTGCCAGGGACGACGTGGAGATAAGGTTGTGGCCGCAGGCGTGGCCGATCTCAGGCAGCGCATCATACTCAGCATTGTAGACGATGACGGCGCCACCGTGTCCGGACTCGACTTCGAAAGCGGTCTGCAGTCCATATGCATGGCGGGTTACATTGTATCCCAGCTCCGAGAGGATCGTACAGAATGTGTCGTGGGCGTGCACCTCCTGGAAAGAAAGCTCCGGGTGGGTATGGATCTGTCCGCGCCCCAAAACACATCAGCGCCATCATATAGTACGGGGCAGAAAAGTAATACGAAAATGCTTACCTCTCTGTTTAGTCTCTGCAGCGTGTCTCTGTGCTTCTCGAGCGTCCGGGCCAGCTGCCCATGCAGAGAAAGAGATACAGGCACAGAAACCATTGCTTGTAGGAAGGAGGAGGGGAGATGGAGACGAATAGTCTGGTGTAAGATTTCCGCAGAACTGAGGCTTCTCAGCATATGTCGAAGTCGGGATTCGGTGGTTTATGCAAGAAAGACAAGAAATATGGCGTCAGCTCTTTTACCTCGAAGGGTACGGGGTGGCCAATCTATACCCCTTGGCGAGCTCTGAGAAACCAGAACAAACGTACGTCCTGCCAGTAGGGGCCCGCCGGTAGCGTATCATCAGGACCCCGAGTAACCCCCACTGGCGATGGCCGATTGCCAAGAACCCGGCCGCTCGCGTACTCGCTAGCCAATCAGACGGGCTCCTCATTACAATCTAGTCTTCACTTTCTAAACTCGAATTTCTCCATATGCAAAGCGTACATATCGAGTCCTCCCTGCTCGGCCGCCTCAGCACAACGGCCCATTCGGCGTACGCTAGTGCATGTTACAACACCCAAGAGCTCGAGGGACATTTGGAGCGACGCATATCACATTATGTCTAGGCGCGCAGCACCACGCTCCAGAACAGGTAAAGGGGGAAAAATAGAAGAAAAAGGGGGGGGGTACGCACGAGTTTCGTGACAGAGCATCCTCACCGCAAGCGCTGACTCGTGACTAGGCTGTTCCACATGCCGCACCCGGAAGGTGAAATGCGACGAAGAGCGGCCCTGCTGCTCACGGTGTCGGACCGCCCAGCTGAGCTGCGACTGGCTTCGCCCCCCGCGCCGGCAGCGCCCGAAGCCGGCAAAAGAGACCGATAGGAGCACGGCGTTGCAGGTGCAGCAGCAGCGGATGCTGCTGCCGCGGGACGCCTTCGGGCTCTCGACGAGCCAGCAGCTCCGCAACTCGCTCCGCCTGTCGAGCGCGGACCGGGAGTACCTCGTCTACTTTCCCAATACCATCGTCGTAGCGTGGGTGGGCAAGCCGTGGAAGTGGGGGCTGCTGCGCTACCTCTACGGCAGCGTGGCCTCCGAGTCCCCCGTCGTCATGAGGCTCATCCTGGCCCTGTCCGCGAGCGAGCTGGAGACCCGACGGTCGATGGACCCGGATCGCATACGCTGGTCCCTCCCGTGCCAGCCGGGGACCGGGGTGGCTCACTACAGCGCCGCGCTCCGGGCCTTCTGGACCGATCTGGAGCGGTGGCGGCGGCAGCCGCCGTCCCAGGAGAAGCTTGACGAGATCATCACCGCCTTCTTCTTTATGATTTCCTACGAGCACCACTTCGGACGGGGTTGGTCTGGCCTCAACATCCACCTCTCCGGCATGTACGCCTTCTTGAAGGGCTGCGGGGCGCTGGGCGACCCGTCGTCGGAGCCAGCCTTGGAACTCACAGCGTCCAGCAAGAATCTCCTGCTGTACATAATGTAGGTCTGACCTGATGCGCACGGAGAGAGAGAGAGAGACTGATGCTGAGGCTGCGTGGCTACAGGTACGCCGCCCTGACCCGTGCATGGGGCGACACCAATAGCAAAGACACCTGGCTGTGCGCCATGGATAGCGACACATTCTGCGACTTTTTAGATCGGCTCTTCCTCGAGAGCCGCGACACAAACTCAATCGTGTTCCGCGGCGAATATCCCACAGACGAGCTGGCCGACGACATTTCGGTCTATTATCCCCTGGACTTCTTTCACGAGTGCAGCAAATTGAAGTACAGGCTGCTGTCCTATGTCCGGGACGGCAGCGACGGCAGAGAGCCCCCGATATCGACGAGGCCCCTGCTCAACGAGCTGAGTAGGATTGACAAAGTAAGCGAGCAGCTATGAATACCCTCCACCACGCTGGTCCGCTAACACGCGCAGCGCTATCATAACCTCATCATGCTCGCGCAGCGAGAGGACCCGTCCATACGCTTGCGAGAACTGCAGACCATCTACTCTGCCGTGTCCGAATATCACGCCCTGGAGATTGTGTGCCACCGCTCCATATGCATTCCGCAGGCCAACGGCAGGGTGCTGACGTGCCACCGGGACGCCTTGGCCAACGTGCTCGGAGTCTGCCGGAAGATGATGGGCCGGAACCCCCGGCACATGGTGCGACTCATCTGGCCACTTCAAATAGCCGCAGAATCAGTAGTCGATGCCGACGATAAGACGTGGATCCAGGAGACCGTCGAGGCCGTCCGTCGCGATACGGGCACCTGTGCGTGGTTGGTGGAGGGACTCGACGACATCTGGGCGCCCACGAGCTCACCCCGGCTTCCAAGGACTGCTCTTGCCACTATCTCTGATGTATAAGAGATGATGTCGTCCAATATCGTGTACATGGAATCGTAGTCTAGCCCCGCGTTCTGCTCTCCGCGCGTTTTCAAGGATAGCGTAGCATTATTTGGCGTCAGGATAACAGCCGAAGGGGCGCACTAGGAGGCTTAGTGCCGCATTTTATCTTATCTGACCAGGCTTCTTTCCCGGTAAACCAATTTTGCCGACACAGCCAATCAGACATGGCCGCTCGCCTGCTCGCCTGCTCTGTGACTGGCCCCTGCACTGGCGACTTTAAAGCTTAGCATCACGGCTCCAAGAATTGGATCGAGCTAATGCGTAAGGACTTGTGACTGAGTGATGTGCACGATAGTTGATTGAGTGCGGAGTCCCTCCGGGTGCCACGGCCATAGAGCCCCCACGAGAGGCCATGGGAGGAGGGGACAACAGGACCGACCTCCGCTGATAAGGGGGTGGGCAAAGTTCGAAACAAAGGTCTTGTGATAACCGTCTCTTGTCAATTATGGGAGCTCCGTGGACGGGTATATTATACATCGTGCGGCACAAGAAGGCAACATGATTGCATGAGACCACACGGCGAATAACGCAACCCGACCTCTCTCTCTGCCTTACCTATCCGCATCCTTACCTGCACCGGCACCATGGCCACGAAGAAAGACACGGCCAACGCGGCCTTGGAGATTATCGACGTGGCGCAAGGCGAAGTTCACGAGCTACAGATCGTGCCAACCCGTCAAAATCCGGTATCTACGGCGGATGAAGAGAGCCAGACATGGTCCAAGGGCCTACTTCGTAAAATTGATTGGCAGTACGAATACCCAGGGAGAGGACAATGACATAAGCATCATATGCTAATGCTAGGTGAAAAAAAACCAGTCTGCTGCCGTTAATGTGCGGGGCATACATGATCCAGTTCCTCGACAAACAGACTCTATCCCAGGCCTCTATCATGGGATTTGTCGACGACTTGGTTCGGTCCCCTCCCCGTACCGTAGGCGAGAGATGGGGAAAACGGTGTGATGCTGACCAGTTTCCGTGATTTACACAGAATCTTGTTGGCACAGACTTCTCCTGGTGCGGCGCCATGTTCTACTTTGGCTACCTAGCCTTCTCCTACCCTGCGTCGCTCCTGATGGTGCGATTCCCGATCGGCAAATATCTGGCCGTGAATTTGTGCGTACAGCTCGTCTATACCCCTTTACTTTACTTCGTATGCTGATGTTTATCCTGGCACGTATAGCCTCTTATGGGGTGTGATTCTTGCCTGTCATGCAGCGACCAAGAGTTTCGCCGGCATCATGGTGGCCCGCTTCTTCCTCGGTGCTGCCGAGTCCTCTGTGTCTCCAGGCTTCAGCTTGATCACCGGCATGTGGTACCGGCGCGAGGAGCAGCCGATCCGTCACGGCCTGTGGTTTACCGGCAACTCGATGGCTACGGCGGTTGGTGGCCTGCTCGCCTACGCCATTGCGCACATCCACAGCGGGCTGGCGTCCTGGAAGGTGAGCTTGAGCTCTACTTGGAGACAAACCATACGCATGACAGGGATACGGGCTAATTGACAACTGTGATAATAGTGGCTTTTTATCATCTACGCGATCGTTACCCTGATCTTTGCGGTGGTGCTCTTCATCTTCCTCCCCGACCAGCCGAGCTCCGCTCGATTCCTGAGCGAGGAAGACCGCATTCAGGCCGTGGAACGGCTGCAGACGAACCAGGCGGGCACGGTCAACCACAAGATCCAGTGGGACCAGGTGTGGGAGGCGCTGTCGGACTACAAGATCTGGATCTTGTTTTTCTATCAAATCGCAAACAATATCCCGAACGGAGGATTGACCACCGTACGTTGCAACGCCGCCGAAAGAGCTTCCTGTTAGTAGCAGAGCTGACCCGTCATTCACACCGTGCAGTTTAGCTCCTTGGTTATGGCTGGCTTCGGCTTCACTACGCTGCAGGTGTATCTCCTCCAGATACCGACCGGTACGATACATGGGTTCTTTAGTGTTGGAAGGTAAGAACTAGGAGTGTAAAAGTCTACAACAATAATGTCTTGAGACGAAATCAGCTGACAAATTTCAAAGTACTTTCCTAGCCGGAAAGTTCCCCAAGAGCCGCTGTCTCTTGGTGGCCGGTTGCACCCTCGTTGCGTACGTCTTCTCCCGCTTTATCGTGACCTACAGACAATTTTTATGCTAACTTCGTGTTGTGTTATGCCGATTTAGTCTCGTCGGATGCATCCTCATTTACACCACCAGCAACCAGGGCACCCGCCTCTTTGGCTACTTCCTTTTTGTTGCCTATGCCGCTGGTATCCCCCTGACGCTGTCTCTTGTGTCCTCAAACGTGGCCGGTTTCACCAAGAAGGCGACCGTCGGAGCGATGATGTTTGTTGCCTATAGCGTAGGCAACATCATTGGGCCCTTTCTGTTCTTTTCCAGGGAGGCGCCGAAATACCAGGTGAGATACCGTCCTTCCCTGCCTCGAGTCTCACTCCATGAATGCACCAATGGCTCATTATATCGTACAGAGTGGTTTCTTGTCTCTCATCGTCTGCTTCTCCGTCGCCATTGCCCTCATCCTAACTCTGGCCATGTGCTGGCGCTGGGAGAACGCAAGGCGCGATCAGCTGTACGGGCTACCGGTGGATGGCAGTGCGGCTGCTGGCACTGGTGACGGAAAGGAGGCCGCACCGGGGCAGTTCGCGGATTTGACTGATTTTAAAAACAAGAACTTCCGTTATGTGTACTAGGTCTAATTAGGAGATGCTACTAATAGTGTTGGGCCTGGCTTTTTGTTGCGGACCACATAATATGTGGACTTCCTTCCAATTCGCGGACAACTCTTCTCGTCCTCGAGGACCGCGCGGAGGTTAGGTGTGAAATGGACTCGTTCTGCCCGCATTCGCTGCCGAAGGAGCATGGTCTCAACAGACATCCTTTGCATAGCATATTGGACCTCGTAGCCCGTTGCCGCTTTAGCCATCGCGTCTCTGAGGTGCATCTACGCGGGCACGTCTGTGTGCTAAAGATTGCACGATTTGCATGTGAGACTCCTTTGCTGAGCCGAGAAGTGGACGCATACCACCGTCTCGCCGCATCTCCTCTGGTACCAAGTCTGATCGGATATGCCTACGAAGAGGTTCCGGATTACGTCGTCGGGATCCTCGTCGAGGCCGTAGACGGCCGTGTTTCAGACATCAACGATCTCGACCAGGGCCGCCAATCCCTAAAGCGGTTGCACGATCATCTCATTCACGGCGACCTCTGAAGATACAATATTTTCGTGACGCCCAAGGGGCCTCAGTTTATCGAGTTTAAAACTTGCTGTTCTCTGCGATACAGAAGGGTGTAGCTTTGACTTGGAGGAAGTTGAGCCGCGACTTCGCCGACAGACTCGCGGACGAGTCTGGAGCTGAGATAATGCAACTCATTGCTCCAAACCATTTCAGAACCCAACTCCCACTTCTCACGTTCCTAACTCAGCCATTCTTCAAGTACTTCCTGTACCTGTGTGTGGATTCCTTCTCGTCAACGCGTTCCCTATCACGACACTATTATTCTTTCTCCTTTTTATCTGCGGTGCATTCGACGAATTCCCCAGGAAACAGTAGAGAAAACAAAGGTAAAGGAGGAGGATAAGCTTTTCCATGTACTAGCTATTTTTATATCCGAACCATTCTTACGAACCAAATTTTTTCCTGTACTTGCTCACGAACGAGTCTCCAGTTCCCTGAGTCCGCCGTGAGGCGAGGGAGAGCTCTGACTGTGGTTTAAGCTATCTACAGTTGGAAGGCATGAAGGCTAATTCATAAAACTCTTAGCAGAATGCTAACCAATTTCCTAATCAACTATGGATGGCTTACGACCAGCTGCCACTGGCGCTTCTTCATAATTGTAGTCGAAGCCACATACGCGTGTGGTTTTGCGCAAACTTACATTGTAGTGCCCGGCGATCCATGCTTGCATTAAGCCCGCGGATGGTCCCGGACCGCCGTTGCCGGATCAAGGCGTCGGTGTTTGCCAATGGAAACGACGCCCGGATATAACCATGAGTCACGAAAAGCTCGCTGTGGCGCCAGAGCGTAAACGGCGCTGGGGATTCTGTAATAATGCTTACATAGACAAGCGCACGCGCTATAGAAAAGCTCGACAGAGCCCGATGTCGGTTCGGTAGCCCTGCAGGTTGCCAACGTTGGCCTAGCTTGCCAACTTCGAAACCTACCCTCATAAATGACATAGTTGTTTTTGTTGTGATCTTTTGGACTTCCCAGTCCACCTGAGTGCCAACATCCATTCCGAATATTCGTGCTCTTCCCTAGACAGTAGCATGACGACCGTGGTGGCACCCCGAGCTTCGGCAGCCGGCGGCGGCCATGAGCTCCGCCGGCTGTCCGCCCTTTCCGCCGAATTCGACGAGGCATCAGATACACAGACAGGCCCTCTGTCCAGCACAGCTGAACAAGCGTCCGAGGGCACAATATCACAATGGTATGCACGCGGCTGGCACGTCCCGATGCTCCAGCAGTTCCTCGTCCCCTTTTGCACAGGCTGACGAAACACAGGAAGTCCATCACGATTCTCGCGTCTTCGTTCATGATCATCTTTACGTGCTGCGGCCTGAACTTTGCCTTTGGCGTCTATCAGGCATTGTACGATGAGATGTCCCTGCAGCCGGACACGCCGTTCACCGGCGCATCGGCGGCCCAGATCGACCTCATCGGCACCATGTCCATCTCGCTCATGACGATCGGCGCGCCCTTCTCGGTGGCCTGGGCCAAGCGATTCTCGCCGCGCCGGGTGTCGCTGCTGGGCGGGTGCATCTTCAGCACTGCGCTGATTCTGGCCAGCTTCGGGACCCGGCTGTGGCATTTTCTGCTGACCCAGGGCTTCCTCCTGGGCGTGGGCACCTGCATGCCCTACATGGTCGCCGTGACCATCGCGCCGACCTGGTTTACGGCACGCCGCGGCCTGGCCATGGGCATTATCTTGGCCGGCACGGGCGTCGGCGGTGTGGTCTGGGCACCGGCCATCAAGGCGCTGGTGGACAGCGTCGGCTACCGAAACTCCCTGCGCGTGGCCGGCGCCCTGTCCTTTGTGCTCATCTGCGCCTCCAGCGCGTCCATGGCCTGGGAGGCGCAGTCCCAGGCGCGCATCAACGTGGAGAACGCGGCGCGGTCCAGCCGGGCGGACGGCATCCTGAACGTCCCTCTTGTTGACTGGCGCGTGGCACGCTCGCGCAAGTTCGTCGCGCAGGGCCTGGGCGCCATCTTCCAGGCGGCCGCGTACTACACGCCGGTGTTCTTCTTTGCCTCGTATGCGAGCACGCTCGGGTACAGCACGGCCGCCGGTGCCAACTTCATCGCCCTGAGCAACGCCTGCAACGCCATAGGCAAGATCGCGATTGGGTTCTGCGCGGACCGCATGGGCCGCCTGAATACGATGTTCTTGACGACGCTGATCAGCGCCATCATCACCGTCTGCTTCTGGGTCCCGTCGACGGCCTACGGGGCGACCAACGACTCCCGCGGCCTGTTCATCGCCTTTGCTGTGCTGTACGGCCTCTTTGCGAGCGCCTACGTATCCCTGTTTCCCGCGAGCCTGGTGGAGATCTTTGGCGCCCAGAACTTCGCCTCGGTCAACGGCTTCCTCTACATGATCCGCGGCATGGCGACGCTCGTCGGCACCCCCGTGAGCGGCGTCCTCATCCGCGGCAACGCCGGGATCGTCGGTCCTGGCGCGTACCTGAACATGGCGGTCTTTGTGAGCGTGCTGCTCTTTGCCGCGACGGCGTCTGTGCTGTGGGTGAGGATCGAGGCCATGATTGGGCCCGACAACCGAATGAATTTTAAGTGGAAGGCATAAATCAGCGTCATTGTCCATCGTACCGAGGATCTGAAAAGGATCTACCCCATGGTTTTCTGTATACTAGCCAAGTTCATATAAATAACGCCGCACATTAAGTAGTTAAAATACCATGTATTATTCCATAGAAGCTTTTGTCTGAACTTCCTTCCTTCACGCCCTGTAGACGTCATGATGACTGTCGGCATACGCGGGAGGGGCAGGTCAACTCGAGGCCTCGGTAAAATACTCTGGAGACAACGACAGCCGCTCCCGGATCGCCAGGACAATGTCTTTCCAGTCGGCCATGGCTCCGGCGCCGACGTCGCCGCAGGCCAGCGCTTTGCTGCTGAAGTTAGCATGTGTAGACGCAGGGCAGACATGGGGCAGACACTAGTGTGCCAGGAGAAACGCACCTCTGTGGTAGCAGCACCTCATACCATCCTGTGCCGCCCGTGCTCCCCGCAGCTCCTTCGGCACCGTTGGCCGCAGCTCCGCCCGCACCCACTCCCCATGCGTCCCGCAGCGTCGCCAGCTGCCGCGCCGTCACTGGGTGATTCCACATAGACGTGTTCATACTCGGGGCCACCAGGATGCGCTTGCCCACGGCCGGGTCAGTATCCCATGCGCGAATCACAGACGTCAGCAGCGAGTCGCACATGCCGTTGGCCACCTTGGCCAGCAGGTTCGCCGACATGGGCGCCACCACCAGCAGGTCCGCCCACCGCCGCAGCTCGATGTGCAGGATGGGCGCGTTGCGCACCCAGGGCGGCGTCCACTCGTCGGCCTCGCCGAGGTGCACGGAGTCGACGTTGGGCAGGGTCAGCAGCGAGGCCACGGTGGGCTGCTCGGCGGACTGGCCCCTGAGGAACTCCGCCGCGTTGGCCGTCACGATGATGCGGATCGAGAGGTCGGGCACGCGGGCGAACGCAGCCACGATGAGCGGCAGCTTAATGGTCGCGACAGAGCCTGACCCCGTTCGTTAGCTGGCTACTCTCTTATTATCATTCGCCATCTCAACTTGAAACTCATCTCCCCCCAGCTCGACCCCCCCCTCTCTCTCTCACTCACCACTGGCGGCCAGCAGAAGATGCTTCTTGCCGTCGTTGAGGTCGCTGGCCACGGCCGCGGCCGGCGATGGTGTTGCCGTCTTGACCGCGCCATCTGTCTCGGTTGCTGGTGCCATATTCTTTTCCACTGTGATGTTTGCCGTGTTTATTCGTGGGAAACAAATGAAATGCAGAGAGATATCATGAATTTATAATGCAAGCTCTCCCTGTTTGCCTCTCTGTATGACCTAATTACAGCGGTTGTGGCGCTAGCGTCTGTCCGTTTTTAGCGTGCATCCATAACATCCGGATTCACGTGATTCCGACTTCACGTGACGTACACTTACAAGAGGATCTTCTGCGTCTCTCTCGCTTCGGTTTTATTTGATGGACCATTGATGTTATTTTCCACAATTGAGTAAATATCATTTAAGCCTAGATTTGTATTCACGCTTGTCTGTGTTTGCGTACAGGTGGATTCGGGGACTCTGCTGATTGCGGGTTGAGGAAATTGTTTCTCGATTTGCTTTCTTTGTTTTGATTTCCACCTTAAATATCACAGTTCTGTATGTCTCTCATCTATTCATATTTCTGACTAGTGGACCGACATAGGTGCGAATTTCGGTGTGAAAGGTTCAATAAGTCAATGGGCTTCTGGGGAAAGGACCCGTTTTGTGCTCGGTTCTTGCACGTTGGAATTTTGAGATTGATGGGGTTCACTATGTTACTATGTGATCTTGGCAGCGTCGTCGCATGGTCCTCCCATTTTCAAGAGCCTAGGGTGCGCTCTCTGTGTGATCTCTCTCTAAACCCAGACGGCCTTGGCAATACCGCGTTCCCCAGTCCAGTGGCCATGCGCATCCGGGCAAGTCTCTGCCCACAGGTTGTTCTCAGCCTTGATCCCAACGTCGAAGTTGATCTTTGGCTTGGCGCTCCAGTGGATGGTGTCGTTTGCGTCAATGGACCAGCCAGTTGAGCCGGTGGCGCTCTTGGCCGTGAGCTGGTACATATCACCGTAGCTCGGGTAGCTGTCGAAGCCCTTTCCGCCGCACTGCAGGACATCGGCGTTGAGCACGCAGTCGAGAGCCTTTGACTGGTCTTGCGTGCCGGCGCCGGTGGCATCGGCAAGGAACCACTTGCCCTTCTTGGGGTCGACGATCTGGAACTTGAAGGTCTTGCCCGCTGCGCTCGTTGCAGGGACGGCGGCGGCGTTGACGCTGCAGAGCAATTAGTGGCCGGTGGTTGCCTCGTGCAGATGGATTGTTCTCATACCTAAGCGCCAAGAAGGCGGCGGCGAATATGGACTGTGCGAGCATTTTGAGCGTATTCTTGTCTGGATTGCAGTTGGATTTGGAAAATACCAAGGCGGCACGACAAGGGGGGTTCGCTACTCTTTAAATATCCTTTTTCCGTATTTTGGTTTAACTGCCAATCCAGACAATATAACATATCTATTGCACCTTATCAATAGCACCCAAATGGTTGCCGGGTGAGAGATATATCAGAGGTAGAAGCTTCTCCCGGCTGTTCATCTTTGAGTAATTATAGTTCTGAATTTCGAACCCGGCAGATTTGCCGGCCAGTCTCGTTGCGTGTCATGCTGTTTGTAGATGGGGCTAGATGCGCTCTTGGTTCGCAATACAAGGTTGAGATAATAAAGTATTTGTCAAGCACGATCAAAACTCAAAAGCTTCTTATTGCCCTACGAAGTGGGCGGGAGACGATGGTATTTTTATTTATTTCCTATAGATTAAGGTATTTTTGGCTTAATTGGCGCCGCAAGCAGCCTAAATCGTGCGTGTCTCTCGTACCTGTTCCTGGCGGAGGTTAACCTTGCGGACGCGGCCCGGCAAGGTGTCTGTCTGCACGGGAAGATAGCTGGCTCCGCCGGCCATATTGCTGGAGTGTTGGAAGACACCACAGAGGCAACCGGCACTAGTGTTGATGGATAAAGGAGAGCCGTGGCAAGGAAAATAGAACCGTGAGAGAACCAGCACTTGAGGAAATAGATGAGTTCCTATTCTTCTGAATACCGCTTTGGGGAAAATTTTATGTATGTACTTAAAAGCGGGATTCGCGTAAAACAATACCGAAATGTCCCGTGCGGCTTTTACATCATAGACGCATCAGTGAAGATGCCCGGCAAACTCTTCAATGACACTCCGCGGCTCTTGAAAACTGCCCAGGGGCTCATACGGTAGGTCATACCCGTAGCCCTGCGGCCCGCCGATCTCGATGCCCCTGGCCGTGTCGGTCCACCGCGGCGAGCAGGCCATGCCCAAGACGACCACGTGGCAGCCGTACCGGTATTCTGGCACACCCACGGCCTTGCCCGTATCGCGGTCTAGGAGCGTAATCAAGTCCGGCACCGTGGCAATGACGGAACTTGTGCCGTCATCGCGCACGTGCTCGGCGAGAATGTTCTCGTTGACAAAGGGGATGCGCAGCGATCCGCCTGTGGCCACGGCGGGTGATACGCCGCTATTCTCTGGATGATCATCCTCGTTCTCTTCGTGCGTCTCTGCGAGGTGCAGCACGCCGACCGACAGGCCCTTGCGCAGCGTCCGCTCGATGGCCGTGATCTTGCCACGGAAGAGGATGCGCGCGCTCGCCGCACCGCCCAGCGCGCGGATGACCGTGTCAGCTGCCCGGGCGGCGTCGTGCCGCACGGCCGCCTGCGCCATGGCGCGCCCCAGGCGCCAGGCCAGTGACACGCTGTGCAGCACGGCGAACTGGCGGGCCGCGGCGCCCGTGGTGGGCGCCGGCGCGAGGCCGACGAGCGAGCCTAGCTCGGCGATGGCTCCTCGCAGCGGGCGGTCGACGTCCTCGTCGCGCGGGGCGCGCGTCATCAGGATGGTGCGGCCGGTGCCGGAGTCGATGGCGCAGGGGCAGAAGCGGCCGGGCTGGTGCACGGTCAGGGTGGTCTGCCAGCACATGGGGTTGGCGCGGCCCATAAAGTCGCCGTCGAGGACAGGCCGGTCAAAGAAGCGCGAGGATCCCCATAGCAGCGGCTCGAGCCCGTTGGAGCCGCCGATCTCGAGCCCCATGACGGCGTCAAAGTCGTCGTGCCGCAGGTAGTCCATCAGCGCGCGGATGGCCAGCACCGTCTCGTGGGCCTGCAGCCGCTCGGCGATGGCCGCCGGCGAGCCCATGCGGCCGCCCCAGTACACGCGCGCATCGTCGGCTACGGACGTGACGTCCACGACGCGGATCGTATGGCCCGCATCCAGCAAGTCGCGCAGCTGCAGCCGGCCCGCGTCGGGGTTTCCGCCGCCGCCGCAGCCGAGCAGGTAGCAGCCGTCGGCAATGAAGTCGATATCCGTCTTGTTCAGATGCCACTCCAACACGCCTTTCGCATTATCACGCACAATTGTGGGCACGTACGTCTCCAGATTGATTATTTCTTCGTCGTCTGCGCCGGACACTGCCTCGGATGCGTCCTGCTGGTCGTGGTCCAGCCCGACTTCGTAGTCGTACGTAGTATGTGAGGCATCAAGCGAGCCCGCTGCCATGTTCTGTGCAGGGGCGGAGGCGGCACCCATGTCGAGCTCGCCAATAGCTGTGACAATGGACCGGACGCGGTTGTCCAAATAGGGAATAGGAATGGTGTCCACCTGGGCAATGTACACTGTGTCTCTCAACGCACCCTGCGCCACGGCCTGATCAATAGCCCGTTTCTTAACCTCCTCGGCCACCTCCGCCGCGGTTTTGTCGCTCGTGCTGTGGATGATGTCCACGGTCGCGCCAACCCGGGAGCACGCCGCACCCACAGCATTGGCAACATCATAGAACGGTGGGCGAATGACTTCTGAGGCGCCTGCGATAATATCGGGCGCTAGAATCGACCCGCCGCCGGTGAGAAGAACAGGCAGCGGCTGGGGCGATGTCTTGACCGCATCGATGGCTTGTTCTAGCATGACGCCGACACGGCTTAGCACGGTATCGACCAACTCCTTGTCGATACTAGCCGCGGCGTCGGCCGCGGGCCCTATCCGTACCCGTCCAGCTGCCACTGCAATGTCGGTAGCCGTCGTCGTGTCGCCGCCAAAGACCAGGCTGCGTTCGAGCTCGCCGCCCACGGAAGCCGGACCGACCACAGCGTGACCCGGTGCCGCAAGCCGCACGAGAGAGCCACCGCCCAGGCCGATAGAATGCAAATGCGGTAGAGGGTAGTTGACTTTGACACCGCCCACCGAAACATATGTAGCTGCTGGTCGTGGCAGGCCAGACGGTAATAGATAGCCAATGTCTGTCGTCGTGCCGCCCATGTCCACGACGATGGCTGCCTGGCCGTTTCCGCCGTTGTGTGCGAGGCCAGACAGGTACGCCGCGCCGTGCATGGAATTGGTCACGCCCGATGAAAACGTGCGGATGGGGACCTGTGCCGCCGCGGCGACATCCAGAACCGTGCCGTCGTTCTGCGTCAGGTACAGCGGGATTTTCTCGAGGCCGACACGGCCCAGGGCATTTTGGAACTGCTGGAGCGTCTGGCGGGCGAACCGCAGAATGGCGGCGTTCAGAATGGCGGCATTCTCGCGCTCGAGGAAGCCGATGTTGGCGACCTCGTGCGAGCAGACGACGTCGGCCCCGGGCAGTTCTCGCCGGATGATGTCGCGCACCCGGTTCTCCTGCTGGAACTCCTGGTCGATGGGCGCATAGACGCCGGCCACGACTATGGTGGTCAGCCCGCGCGCCCGGAATTCCGCACACTCGCGGACCACCTGCGCCTCGACGACTGGCGCCTCCTCGGACCCGTCGATGTGCAGGCCGCCGTCGACGTAGCCCACGTAGCCGCGGACGATGGCGGCGAGGCTGGGCGGCCAGTCGCTGAGCGGCTTGATGTCGCGCAGGAAGCTCTGGGACAGGCGCAGGACGCCCACGCGCCGCAGGCGGCGGCGGTCGCGCTCGATGACCGCGTTGAGGAAGGCGGTCGTGCCGATGGTGATGGACGAGATGCGCGACAGCTCGATCTTCGCGGTCGCGAGCACGGCGCGTAGGGCCGTCTCGATGCCCGCGGTGGTGTCCCGCGTGGTGGGCGTCTTGTGGAAGGCCAGGACGCCGCGGTCGGGCGCCGCCTGCTGTGCGGGATCGAGGATGACCGCATCCGTATTGGTGCCTGTATCTGTTAGAGGGATGGCCCTTTCGTGCATACTGCTACGGGAACGGAGGATTGGGGCATGCCGGCGTACCTCCCACGTCCACGCCGATGCGGACCGGCGAATACACAGGCGCCATGGTCGTCAACCAAACGTGATGACTCGCCTTCGCGTGACTGTTGTCGTTGTGGTGGTTTGTTTGCGTCAAGTGGTGTCCAATCTACGTCGTATGAACCCGGGAAACTGTAACCACCCGCAACGGGACATTTACGGCGCATGTGGTTAGCCCTGTGACCCCTGTTCAAAGCTCCGCTCTGCCGCGCTACCGGTCGTGCCACGGGCATGCCACGAGGCTATGAAGCAATAACTGGGGCCGGCTATGCCTCTTCGCGGCCGTGGACTGTCGATCGGGGTGTTTGCGACGAGCTAGTCGAGTAATGGTATGCCGTAGTGCCGTGGCACTGGCGGTCTGGGACGATGTTGAAGAGCACGATATCAACAGTCAATATTTCGCCATTGCGCCATCGCAGGTTCTGGTGCTCTAGTCCTCGTAGGGCTGCCGTCGACGCCTCCGACGGCCCCGACGGTATGGACGTGGGCGGGTCTGATCGGGCATGTGCTGCGCGTTCGCCGTATATGAACGTGGCGGCGCCCTGCAGGCGTCCTGCATTCTTACGTGCGTGTGGATGTCTTGTCGATGCACGTACCTGTATAACAATACTATTCTGATAGTTTCTCTCGTGTCACCTGCATTACACGGACATGTCGTTTCTTCGTTTCATTTCACGCCGCCTCGCGCTGCACCAGGGCGACGACGATGTGCCCCCTGACCGGTGGCAGAACCGGGACTTGATCCCTCTCCCTCCAAGTGCGTTCCTCCCGTCTATCCCAATGGGCATCATGCCCTCAACTGACATCCAACCGCAGGCCGACGACGATGGGTGGATCTCGACTTCGTCGGCCTCTGGAGCACGGTCTTCCTGACCATCTACGCTTGGCAGGCGTCATCGGCGCTGCTTTCTTACGGCCTCAACGTCTGGCAAGCCGTCATATGTACGATCATTGCGCGCTTCCTCATCTACGGCGTCATTCTCGCCCTCGGCTGGATCGGTGGCGTCTGGCACATCTCATACACGGTGCAGTCCCGCTACACGTTTGGCATCTGGGGTTCTCTGCTGCCCATCTTCTTGCGCGTCGGCGTCACTTGTGGTACGTTGGCGAAGCGCCCCTCTCCATGTTTATTCACTGGCGCTGACATGAGCATGCAGTCTGGTATGGCGTGCAGGCGATGACCGGCGGGCTCCTCGTCAGCTGCATTTTGTCGTGCATCTTCCCGACATACCAGAATATGCGTAACACGCTCTCGCCGTCCACGGACATGACCACCAAGCAGTTCGTGGGCTTCGTCGTGTACAACATCATCGCCATCCCCATCCTGTACCTGCCGCCCGACAAGCTGCGCAAGCCGCTGCGCGTGGCCATGGTCGCCAGTGCCGTGAGCATTTTCGGCCTGTCGATCGGCCTGATGGCGGCCGCGCACGGCGCTGGCAGCTACGTGAAGACGGCGGCCACGGTGCCCGCCGGCTCACAGCTCGGCTGGGCCTTCGTGCACAGCATCACCACGCTGCTGGGTGGCAATGCCGTAGGCATGACGAGCCAGACCGACTTCTCGCGCTTTGCAAAGCGGCCGCGAAACATGATCTGGGGCCAGGCCATCGGCATCCTGTTCTTCGGCCTCGTGGTGCCGGTGTTCGGCGTGCTGGGCACCTCCGCTGCCGGCCAGCTGTACGGCGACATTACGGAGCTGGGCCTCTGGAACCCGCCCAACATCCCGCAGATCTGGCTCAACGACAACTACCACGAGCCCAAGATGCGGGCCGCCGCGTTCTTCGTGTCTCTGGGCCTGCTGCTGAACATCCTCGCCCTCAACTCGGTCGAGAACGGCGTCTCCGGCGGCATGGACTTTGCCGGCCTGTGGCCCAAGTACATCAACATCCGCCGCGGCTCGTACCTTATTGCCGTCGTGGCCGTGCTGATGAACCCGTGGTACATCCTGGCCAACGCGGCCAACTTCACGGCCACCCTCAACAGCTTTGGAAGTAAGTCGTTGCCTCGCCATTGTCGAAGCTTCCCTCTCCCTGTCTCTTTATTTCCCTCTACTAACCGTTCCGCTGCAGTTATCCTCGGCCCCATCATGGGTGTTTACACGGCTGACTACTACGTCGTGCGCAAGCAGAAAGTCAAACTGGGCGACCTCTACCACGACAACCCGTCCGGCATCTACTGGTTCTTCCACGGCATCAACCCGCGTGCGTTCATTGCCTGGGTGGTCGGCTTTGCCCCGGCCATTGGCGGCATGGCCTCGGTGAACGCGAATAACTCCATTCCCGACGGCCTCCTCAAGGTGTTTTATCTCGGCTTTCCCTTGGGCTATGCCCTTTCCTTCATCGTGCACTGGGGCCTCAATGTCGTGTTCCCACCTGCCGGGCTCGGCGAGATTGACTCCTACGATTCGTATGGCACGTTCTCCACGGAAGAGGCGCTGTCGCTGGGCGTCGAGCCCAACGATGGCAACAGACACGACGACGATCCGGAATGGACGCTCAAACAGGCCAACGTGAACGAAACAGCACTTTGATGTAGTTCATTGACAGGCTCTCAGCGGGATATGCCGCGGACAGCGTAAGGATTTTGTTTACTTGTAGACTGCGCACCATAATTTCATAGACACATAGAGACGCAAATGCAGTAGTTATTTGAGAAGATTTCTACCTGTTAACTGCTTCGTGCTACCAAAATTCATGCCTCATTGCCTTGGCTGCTCAGACCATCCAGCAACGCATCCAAATTATGAATGGCATCCAGCGTCGGCGGGTTGGGTATTCTTTCGCGCCATGCCTCTTTGCCGTCCTGATACACAACCAATGTAGGCCACCAAACGACCTCGGCCGCTTTCTGGATGACGGATCCGGGTTCCTCAAGGCCGTTCACCTTGAAGAATCGAAATTTATCGTTGCTTGGCTTGGCCGCTAACTTCTCATAAAACGGTGCGATGACCTGTCCCTGTCAGCATCCACCGTCAATTTACTACATGACTGGAATGGATATCAACTCACTTTGCACGGGGGGCATTGCGTCGAGTAAAAGTCCACGACGACGACGCCCGGCCTTTGCAACTCCGCCTCGTAGTCGCTCATCTCAGCTAGCTCTAAAATCTCTGTGGCCATGTCTGCTGGTTTGGAGGGTCAACCGAAAAGATGCTGGCTGACGTTGCCCGAGTCATCCATTTCGATAGGCTTCCCGAGTTCATGTGGCCTTATATTCGAAAAGGTCGCAGCGTGCCGCGGCCGACCGATAACCACAACAAGAACCAGTAGCGTGGTAATGGCTAATGGCGAAAGAGCCGGCGCGGATGTCGACAACGCTACAGGGGGGGGCTAGCTCGCTTGCACTGGTGCTAAACCGTGCCTTTGTGGCGGCAAACGACTAGCAGCCATCCCGCAGGAGAGAAGAGAAAAAAAAAGAAGCATAAACAATGAATAAATTGGATAAAGACATCAGCGGAAAAGAAGAAGAAAAACCAACGCAGAGAAAAATGCCATCCTTAAAAAGAGGAGGCAAAGACTGAAGCAGAAACAGAATGCGTTCGTGAGAAAAAGAACAAAAGAGACCGGGTAAAGAAAATCAGCGATTGCTTGAAAAAAAAAATTCAGCGTATTAAAAACTGGTATCCTTAAAACAAAAAGGCAGTGCTAGAAAAATAGAAAGAAAACAAAGACATAAAAAAAAGGAACCCCTTTCGTTAACAGCATGTCTTTCTCGCTCCTCACGTAGATGAAATCTCGCCGATGCCGATAAATGCCACCGACTCTGCCTTTAATGAAGAGCGGATCCGCTCGCGCAGTGTGCATGCAGCCGTGACATATGCCAATGGCCTATTCTCTCCGCTTCCAGTTCTGTTCCTAGCAAACATGAATCCGATGAGAATGCCATTTCTGAGCCGTACTGGGGAACCCGAGTCCCCTCGTTTTGAGAATGTTTCATGGAAGTATTCCGGTACATTGGGGTCAATGATCGTTAATTCCCGGGACGTAAGTTGTGGGCCATCGTCGTATTGCGTTGTCACGGTATCCTTTATATCGTGAAGGATTCCAACGGAAAAGGGCGTCGTGCGCCCGCGTAAGTAGGCATAAGCGGGCGCGTCTTTGTTTCGACAAAGACGGTTCAACTCCTGCTCGGTCAACAGGTTTGGTGACTCTCGTTCTGGGTTGAAGAACTCGGCGATCTTGGAGGGCGTGCAGCTGGGCAATGGAACTTTCTCAGCCCGGCAGAATCGCTTAACCGTATCGATTTCGTGGTCCATAGAGATTGTTCCCTAGTAGTTTTATTAGCTTCACCTCATCTTCGAATCGAGAAAGCAGGAAGGGGAAGGGGGAGAGGGAGGGGGCGAGGGCAAACAATACTTCTTCCCACTGGGTCCGAGGAGTTCCAAAGACCCGCTGGCGGTCCAGGTCAATCAAAGCCCAGTCCTGTATTCCGAGCCCCTTTGGGGGGTCGGACAAGCCAGAGCTGTACAGCACTGTCCCTAGCATGCGGTTGGCACTCCACGCCTTCTCCGTCTTCTCCAGGATATCACGTGCCTGCGCGGCATTGTTGGCATGGCTAAGTCTGTTAATCTCTAGGGCAGCTGGCCAGGCCCTGTATTCCAAGTCGTAAACCTCTTTTTTTACGTTCAACTTGTCAAGTTCCGTACAAGACTGCTGGAGTCGTTCGCGCAAGGTTTCGACGTACCACGCATGGTCGTCTTCCGCGGGGCACGTCAGAGCGACTGCGTCCCTTCGCACGATCGACTTAGCTACATCTGGCCGTTTGAATGATACCACATGGTGGCATGTATGCCCGTATATGGCCGTCACAGAACCTTCCTTCGACACGGTGGCGTTGTTCGACTTTTTGTCGGCGTATGGCGAGCCCGCCGCCCATTGAACGCGAACATAGCCGGAAAAAGTGCCACGGCTCTTTGTTCCGGCCGGGCCAATGCTCCGTCCGGCGGGTACTCGGTCGTAAACAGACGCGATTGAGTCTGTGAAGCGACCGGAAGGGTCAAATGTGTCCGCGTAATCGTCATCGGTTGAAGCGTACGGGCTGCTGTACGTAATTGCTTCCACTTGTACATCTTCGCAAGATCTAGTGGAAAAAACGAGTCAACTAAATTAGCTTTGAATTTTCACATAACCAAAAAAACGATAAGTAGGGAAGTGTAGGATCTTAAGAGGCCTGCGTTATACTTACAAATCCAGGAGCAGATTCTGCACGCTAGTAACGAGGCTCTTCGCCTTCGCATATACCTTGTCCCATTGCACCGACGAAATGGTGATCAAAACAGTAGGGGTTCTGTCCGAGGCGAGGCTGGGCACGCCAATGCGGTATATCCCAAATGCCGTCCACGACATGCCGGACGCGTTGCAGAGCTCAGTGATAGAAGTGCCAAGGTCACCCACCTCGTAAGGACCTCGAATCGGATGGTCGCCGAGCCTGAATAGGTACCGGCGATCCGGCCGCCGAAATGTGCCACGGAATCGGGTCTCATCGCGAGTGATATCGTACGACGTCCGGGCCAGGAGATGTGCGTAGCTGTACGTGCCGATGCAATAGTGCCATCCGGGCCCGGGGCGATCGCCATCGACATGCCGACTATCTTTTGCGGGAGACACGCTTTTTCTCCCAGACACCAAGGGCATTCCCACATTTTCCGAGTAGCTCTCCATATGGGGCGGGGAACAACGCGGAACGGAGAGAAAGGAACGTAGGGGAAGAGATATGACTCTAAAATGGAACGAAAGGAATGGAATAGGGGAGAGAAAACCGTGGAATATGACAAAAGATATTGGGGGCGAAAGGGAAGA
The DNA here is from genome assembly GCA_021396205.1 of Sporothrix brunneoviolacea. Taxonomy (NCBI): domain Eukaryota; kingdom Fungi; phylum Ascomycota; class Sordariomycetes; order Ophiostomatales; family Ophiostomataceae; genus Sporothrix; species Sporothrix brunneoviolacea. Next base: position 78,487 of record WNYD01000046.1, read on the forward strand.
AGAAGAAACCAAGATCGTTGAAAGAGTCGAAAAATCGAAGTCGATCAAGGGGACAGAAATAGTCAGAAATTAATTATCGGCTTTGTTTAATTCAAAAGAGAGAGAGGAAGACGGAGATAAAAAAGAGAAAAGAGAAAGAGTAGAGGAGAAAGAGTAGAAGAGCAAGGGAGACCCCTCCTTTTATAATAAATCTCAGGAGAGGGCGAAGACGCTTAATTTATAACACGAGATGAACAACTGTTGCGTAATGGCCCTAGGCAACAGGGAGAGAAAATAGCCCTACTCGACTCTAAGTTCACGTGGCGGGAGACAACAAATGAACCTTATCTGCAATACTGTGACATATCCCTGGACATACTGTAATGCTGTTGTCCAGTTCACCGCCGAAGGTCCAGGGGGTCTGGTCTTCATCCTACTTTTGTCGCCTATTGTCGTTTCAAAACCTTGACTGTGCATCCTCCAGGGGATGCCCCTTTTGAATGTACGTAGAAATGTGTCCGTCTCCTAGGACTTGAGGTGGCCCTTATAACGTACTGGGTGTCCTCGGTACGCTCCAGCAACTATGGTCATCTACCTTCAGTTTTTTGTTTATCAAAAGACAACAGACCGACTTAGAACGTCGTAGCCGCGCCGGCCGGACTATAAGCTAAAGCTGAAGCATCCCAGCGGATTCCTAGGACCGCTTGTTTCCTGTCGTTTGCTTAGGGAGGGCAAGCTGCAGGCTCTCCAGGGAATCGACCCCCCCTCAACCGCGGATTTGTGAAAGCTCGTTGGCCAACGCTGCCTCCCGGTACGCATCTTTGAAAATATAGATGCCACGTGCTTGCTCTTCTAGCTACCGGGCCACAATTTGCCGGTCCAAGACCTGCACGTATCAGCGAGGCGCTCTTTAAGCTGGACGGCGGCCTCACGTGCAGTCAATCTACGCTGGCCTTTGGGCGTCTCTCGCCATGGCCTTCGCCACCGTGTTGCCTCTCTTGTGGTTAGAATGACAACAAAAACAAGGAACACAGGTTTCTTCGTGGGAGGTGACGGTATTTAGGTCATCGCTGTAGCTACCACTGGAAGCGTCGTTGTCGCCGATGCACAGGGCCAGAAAATATCGCTACTTGATACTAAGATCACATGGCTGGGGTCAACAGGCACCTTATCCGTACCTCCCAGGAGGCCGCCATCCTTATGCTCCCTTTTGCACGGTCACTCACCGATGAACGGGTCGCTGTTGCGTCCATCTACGCGTGCATTTCCTTCCCCCTGCCCCCCCCTATTTCTCCTAACCTAAAGCTGACGATAGTATCATCACGCAGCCAGACGGGTGCATCAATATCTTCCATCTCGAGACCGTTGCGTGGCCAGCGCCGCGTTACTTGACTCAGTTTCGTCCACTGTCGCGCGGATCCCGGAGAGTGGGTTTGACGCCATCTAGATTAGTCTTGCAGGCGGCCGCTTGGGCGGTTCTCGTTTGCAATATCGGCTCCAGGGACACGAACTTCTTGAAGTCATTCCCATGAGCGAGGCGATCTTTAAGCGGGACGGCGGCCTTATGCTTAGCCAATTCGGCTGCTCTTGAGCGCCTCTCACCTTGACCTTCGCCATCGTGTTGCCGTTCTTTTGGTTACAATGAAGTTTGCATTATCATAGACTAGTGCGTGGGAGTAGCATGTGGTGTGGCCAGAACAAAACTCACAAATGTACAGCCCGACGATTGCTATGTCCTGAAGCTACGATGATCTAGGACACTGTATTTGGTAACGACATAAATTCAGTGCTAAAGAACGGGCATGTGAACCACTTAAAAGACGGCAAGCATAGCTGCCATCGGGAACGTGTACCCTTGGTGTCCCTGAAGATCGGTCTCAAACAAGCGCCAACACTCCTCAAAGTGGGAGATCAATGCGAGTCACCAGAAACTAAGCTTGTGTTCATTCCTCTGACAGTCGACATCGGGTCGCAGCGCATAGTGGTTTGGGGGCTACATCGCTAGCCGGCACGATGACGGCCTTGGCGTCGTCTACGGGCTGTTCAAACGCTTTGTGTATTACGAGCTACATCAAGAGGCCTATTTTAGGCTGTAGAGAGTATGAGGAGATGGGAACTGTGGTCGAGACACGGCGTTGACACAGGCGTATGAAAATTGTATCGATCAATCATAGCACATCAAGAATCAAGGATTGGGAAAACAGGGGGCGAATAGGGGACAGCGAGAATCAAGAATCGAGGATTGGAAAACAAGACGGCGAATGGCGAGAATCGGGGATTGAAAAGAAGAGGGAAAGTCATAATTAAGAGACAAGGAGAGTCAGATTCAGACCAGACGACCACTCCCCTTTTCACCGTTCCTATCTCGCAATGGCACTGTGAAATTGGCGGCCGTTCAGATATTTTGAGCTAGACTTGTATTGTCTCGCGGGTCTGCTTCAGCTTCAGCCTCAGTTGGTTATCACCCTATCCAAAAGAACAAAGTTGATTGACGCAATAAGACGAGCAGATGTTTATACCTGGAGAGAAAGCTGCGTCAATGGTTGCGGAAGGCAGCAGAGTGAACGCAAGGCAACATGTAAAAGTAGCATGGCCTCAAAACAGAGGGCCCGGATCTCACATTTCAATCACTTTTTGCTCCTATTCATCTTCAAATTTGAATCACTTCCTCTCCTACTCACTTTCAAAATCTGACCCAATCAGGATATTCGTGCCAATCGGGACCAGTGGACGCCAATGGCTTTTACACACTATGTCATATGGTTGGTCACACACCCAGACACAGACAATTTAAGTGCGTCAGTAAGGAACGTTCTCATGTTGCTCAGATCACGCAAATAGCCAGATCAGGCAGACTCGGTCGGCATAGCTTGTCCGAAATACAAGATGTAATCAGAAGTTCTCTTTTTTTTTTTGCTTATTGTGCTCTTTTCTTAGAATAGTAATTGTTTTCTATTTATTTCATGTAAGGTGATATTTCTTACACGAGCAGCAGTCTAATTCGGCAATTGTTCTATTTACTCCAAAATCCCAACTGTACTTTGTATCTTTTTCTCTCTCTCTTCTTTCTTCTTTCTGCTACTCTTCTTAATGACAACCGAGGGGGACAGAATGCCTTGCGAATGGCAGGAGAAAAAAGGGGGGGGGGGGGGGGGGGGGACAGAATAACGGGGGGGTTGAGTGGGGCTTTTTCGGTGCATGTCGGGGGGTGGGGGGCTATTTGGAGACGCCATGGAAGCCGGCATTTTGCGCC
>WNYD01000046.1:81725-149259 GCA_021396205.1 Sporothrix brunneoviolacea
CCCCCCCCCCCCCCCCCCCCCCCCCCCCCCCCCCCCCCCCCCCCCCCCCCCCCCCCCCCAGAGACAGAATAACGCTGTGCTTTCTTCTGGCTTTTTCAGTGCATTTCGCTAGTTCGTGGTCTATTTTGATACGGCATAGAATCCGGGATTTTTCGACGAGCTTTCGGCATAGGAAAAAAATGCAATGGGACAAGATATTTCTCGTCAAGTGCGGCGACGTCAGCGACCCCTTGAACCCCAAGACGAGGTGACACTGCAACGGTCCCATACTGGCGCTAACGACCGTTGATTGTCAACATGAACAGGAACCAGGTCGCCAAGTGGCCAGTGCGCGCCGGCATGCGCTTCCCGGGAACAACAGGGTTGTGCGTATTAGCTTATTGGCCTTCCTAGCCCGAAACAGCGCCACATGGAAAGGAGAGCTTGATTTTTCCTTTCCTTTTGTTTGGTTTTTTTTTCTTTTTTCTTCTTTTCAAATTCGCTTGCTAGCCCCAAGATTTCTTGCTTTCCTCGTACATATGTTTTTTTTCTCTTTCCATTTCCCTCGCACTCTTCTCCTCCCTCCAATGAACCATGCTACGGAACAAAACTCGGACCATTACGTTATTCGTTTAGTTTTTCCCTCATTTTCCCACATTTTCCCTTCAAGCTGCCACATGCCTCAGCATAGCCATCCAGGTCTCTTCCGTCTCCTCTCTCTCTCTCTTCTCTTGCTCTTCTCCGCCCCTTTTTCGTCAGTTCCCTCCATTTTATCTCTCTCCTGTCGGTCAAGGACCCCATCGTCCGCCCTTCCCCGTCTTTCTTTCTTTCTTCTCTTTTTGGTCTTGTTTGCTGACACTTTACAGTGAATGAACCAAAACTACTGAAACCATACCAACTGCTTTGCTTGACTCCGGATTCCCACGGCGCCTTTGCCTTAAACATATTATTCTATGTTCCTTGCCGTTCCAAACCAAATTAGTAAAATAAGAAACGACTGAATGATGGCATTCTAGAAAATGAATGTGTCCATTACTTACTTACAACAGAGAATAACGGGAACTTATTCAAAGATCTTGATCTTGTTCATAACGCGAACTGGACCACGAGGAACTCAATATGGATACCCAATAAGCCACATTGTAAAACCAGAAAAACTCTAAAGGAAACAAGCTTCGGGAACTAGTGGATTATGCCCCGTGCTAGGGGATTGAGGTGGTGTGTGTGTGTTTGTTTGATGCATGCGACTGTGGGAAAGGTTGCAAGAGACCTCGGTGCTCTCTATCTTTTCTTTCCTTTTCTTTTTTGGATACGGCTCGTTGCCTTGCTGACGAAAAGGAGGCCTTCTTTCCCTCTTTTACGGGCTGCCATGCCATGCGCCTCTCACCTTTCGCGGATTTCAGTCTGACTTTATTTCGTCTGGGTTGCCAAAACTAATACGCGTAATTCATTTCTAGACATCGGCACTTCGGAATGCTTGATCAATCCGCTGGTGAGAAATTGAGAAATGTAAAAAAAACAAAATCAGAATCTAGCGTCAACACAACGAGGGGACAGAGAAAGAGGGAGAGAGAAGGGGGGTTGGAGTAGAGAATGGTTAGAAACTTAGCAAACATTTACCTAAATTGGTCATATCCGATAGGAGGAAACCAACACGACAAATCGGGGCCGTGAAAGGTGTCACCTGTAGACAATGGAAATGACAATGTGGTGATTGACTTCGGCAGGGAGCCAAAGCAGCGCCAGAAAAGAATCGAAGCGAGGGTGACAAAAAAATCATGAAAAATATTAAGCACGGTGCGTGGTAAGCTACCCACGAGTAGAAAACAAATTATCAAATAGAAACATGATAACCAGGAGAGCAAATTTTCAGGAGAGCGCTAAAGTCGGAAATGAGAAGAAAACAAAAGAACAAAGGAGCAGTGCATGCTAGTCCATGTGTGTAGTATCTAGTGTTTTGATTTCTCGCACACCCGGGTAAGACGACGGCAACTATCCTGCTTGTTTTTTTACTCCAGTAGCTTTTCTATCCAATTTTCAGCCTTTGCCTTTCCCCTTTGAAAAAAAATTTGGCTTATCCAAATCGCCATATGACCCACCCCTGTTTCATTTTCCCTAGACTGGCGCGAAGGGCGTCTATGACAGGAAATGATTCAAGAATTCAAAAAATGCCTCTCATATTGACTATTCTAGTGTTTGGGGCCCAGTAAAACGTCACGAGACCATCCTCTCGTTCCCTAAAAGCAACGAGGGTTTACCTAACATTAACGTAATGAAGGATGATGTCTTCCTGGTTTCTACGGCGTCCACGTGGATGGCAATTTAGGTATTTTTTTCTTTCAAACGTTCCGTGCAGGCAACAAAGATGGACAAGAGGAAGTAAGACTTACGACGGAGATTCGACGTTCGGGGAAAGCAGGCGAGGGATAACCAAAATAAGGGGGGACAGCATCACAATACGTAGACATAGAAGGAGACGAAAGAGATGATGAGCATCTGGGAGGGATAATAAAATCAGCCACGAGAGAGACACTCCATCGATTAGGACATAAATACCTGCTTGTCACCACTGTCAATTTTTTGTTTTGATGGTCGATCAACACCTCTTTCTTCATTCTTTTCCCCCCTCGTTCTCTCTACAGCTCTTCTGTCTTGTTTTGCTCTCCGTCTCTTTGCTTTTCGTCTTCTTTTCGTTAAATAATCTCTCAATATGGTTGTCGAGAATACGCTGGTCTGGCAAGCGGGTGACGACGAGGAGAAGGGCGGTCGCGTCTCTCGTCGTGACATGTTCGTCGCGGAGGATGCACCGTCGTCGTCGACGGCTGCGCGCCTGCCTATGCTAGACCGGCGCCGCTCACGGTCCTCACGGCGTTCCATTGATCCGCCCGCGGCGCTACCGATCCAGTACCGTACTCTGTATGTATCGCCGATCGTGCTGGAGAGAGAAAAAACCGTTATCGAGACAACAGCTAACATGCAACTGGTCGCAGGACATTGACGATGCTGAGAGACAGCGCCAGAGCGACCAAGCCAAGGGCAAGGATGCCATGGTCTTGAGTAAGTGAAGATGAAGCGTCACCACTAGCGTGCGTGATGACCCTGACAACCTTGCAGGGTTTGAAACCATCGACTGGCACAAGATCACCTCCAAGGAGCTCGAGGCCCGCCTCGAGACTAGCGTCGTCGGGGGACTGTCGGCCGCCTCGGCTAGCCAGCGCCTTCGTGCCCACGGTGCCAACTCCATCTCACCACTGCCCAAGCCCTGGTTGGACAAAGTCCAAGGCAACGATGGCAAGACGCCACTGTCGTATGCCGCCGCGAGCGGGCACGAGGCCGTCGTGCAACGGTTGCTTGACAAGGGCGCCGACGTTGAGACGAGAGCTAAGGATGGTAGGACGCCGCTGTCGTGGGCCGCCCAATACGGGCGCGAGGCTGTTGTCAAACTTTTACGTAGTTTATAATCGTGTATCGTTTATTTTTCTCCAATTTCTTGTAGGTTCCTAGCGGTCAGCTACAGGCAACCCACAGCCACCCCGTGGGTGTCCCACTGGCAGCAATTAGCTAAAAGGCACTTTAAGACAATCGTAAGAAAATTGAAGATAATAATTTTAATGGTTATACTATTAAAGGCGAAACGGGGGTCGCTTAAATTTTTTTTTCAATCTTTTTAATGTTTGTACGGAGTAGAAATAACATGTGGTGAAGGGGAACATACGGAGTATTACTTAAGATGTAATACTCCGTATTAAATAAAAGTGGGTCTATTTATTAGGATTATTAATCTCCGGCTAATATAGAGTACTGCCTAAGGCATGATTTTCGTCTGGGTCGCGCTCGCGCATAGATAAAGTCCGCCTTTCTCCCCCGCCTTTTTATTTATAACGCCTCCCGCCTTCTGCTTCCTACACCCCTCGTCGAAATTAAACGTCGTCGCAACTTGCCCCTTTTACATCGCTCGCCGTCTTTCGCACAATCCCTACGAGCTTTAATTTAAAAACCCCTCCTATCCCATCTCTTGTTTATTATGGAACTACCCGCCGTGGAACCGACGAGACCGTTACGGATACTAGTACAAACAACAACAAATCTTGTGCCAGGAAATGATTATACGGAACGAGTCGAGTATATGCAAAACCTCATTTGTCAGCACCACTGGAACCGCGACTTCGATTGGCATCAAGATCGTTGGAATGTGTACGGTCACGAATTTGGTTATGAGAACCGTAACTGTTTCTTCCTTATCGATCATGGTTATAGCGAGTCTCCTGAAGATCCGCCCGTTTTGTGGTATAAGTGGACGGGAAAATCTCTGTTAGAAAAACCCCGCGGCATTGTTATACCATCAGTCTACTAATACTTGAGTAGTATTGCTATTCAACAAGCCCTGCCTGCGAAAATACAATCTAAATTAAGAGAGCACCCATTCTTAAGGCGACCGATTCAACGCTTACCAAACGAAACACCTACACAGTTTAATGCAGCAACCCATCGCCGGATTATTCGGTCAAAACTTCGTTGCGATATGACCATCTTAAGTGAGGATGTTCAGTTCTTAATAACACATCCAGAGGACGCAAGATGGCTTAAAAACAATATCGAGCCTCGATTTTGGTCGAAGATTCCTTTTGAACAAAGTGAAGCAATATTGGAATGAGCTGCTTTCTGTTGGAGTGTCGCCGCGGTCACCGGTTCCTTGTTTGCTGCTACTTGCCGCGGTAGTAGCAAGTTTTGTTGGTAGCTATTGTTAATAAGATAAAAGAGATAGCTTTCGGGGCGTAGAGCGCCCGGAGATTGGAGAATGACCATACTTTTTCACACTTTGTTAAGTCTACCCTGCCTAACGGTAACACGATGGGTGCCGTCCAATCGTTAATTTACGGAAGAAAAAGATCGGGGCGACCGGTTGGAGTGTGTCTCTTTGTAGCTGTGAGGGTGTATTCAGTGGAAATTGCTAATTACTCAGCCTGTTCAGTACGCGAGGGTACAGCCTGTGACAGTACGGAGCGGAACTTAGCTTAATGGTATTGACGGTGCTGGTTCCTTGCCCTACTAGTTGTGATTTACTCGTTTCCTTGGTCAGTAGTGGCTATACGTACGGCTTTCATCTCGTTGCGTTTCGGATTTGGCGGTTAAGGAGGACGAAGCTCTCATCGATAGACTGAATAGGTTGATTGCATTGGGACAGTCGAGAGGCAGATGTAAAAGTCTCTCACTTGATGGAATGATAGTCGTTATCATACTTGATTCATGTTATGTGTCGATAGTGTAAAAGGGGAAAGAACAATGATTGTAACGAGTGGCCCGACTCCTCCTCCTAGTTCCTGCCAGAGAGGGTGTTCGTCCTGAGTAAATACATGTACAGACCCTACAGAGGTCTGGTGGTATGTGATAACTGTTGACAGAAGCAAAAATAATCCCGACCGACAAAATAGAATTCCAGAAACTGATCCATCACACGAGATCGCAACCATCAAACCCAGATGTGGTTAATAGTACCCCCAACAGTTGCAATTCTTTTGCTCAATACGGCTCCTCTCTTCCGATACTGTGCCGTTTCCCTGGCAATGGGCGCAGGTACAATTCCTTTGGCCCCAATAATTTGCCCGCCTGTCGCAATCGGAAGTATGCCTGTCTCTTGTGCATAGAGTTCCGCGGCCGTTACAATGCCAGCAGCTAACCTGCACGGTGAACACGACTCTCGCATTGTAGGTACCACGTCCGTGGCAAGTTTCACAACTTGGGTCGGCTCGCGTTTCACCCTCAGAACCCCCGCTAGAGCCGTGAGACGATGGCATGGTAAGAGTCTGCTTTTCCCTCACTGCAAGTATTAGCCTGTATGTCCTGTGAATTTTCACAAAATGCTTCTTACGAGAAGGACTTCCAAAGTAGGGGGAACAAGGGATAGCCTCGAGAGGAGACACAGCCGACCGCAGGGTAAGTAGACGACAGGTTTCCGTACCAATGAACTAAGAAGAATTTAAGTCGACTTTAACGAAACAAGTAATGCGAAGAGCGATGGTATTCTCGAGTAGGCTTCGAAGGTGGGATGGTAGTTGAGGGAGGGAAGCAGAAACTTGAGGCTCATAGTAGCTCTTTATACATCTCATTAGACGACGAGGAAGCTCCCGAGACATCACTCCTAGACACCACCGACCCAGTTGACGGCCCACGGCTCTAAATCTCGAGACACTTGAGGATCATCACTTGGGTCGCAGTGCACAAAATGACGCAGTGGAGAATCTTGCATGGCCAGAACTGCGACCTTCCTGCCCAGTTGATTCCGGCTTGGTTGGGCAATACCTAACCACCTTGCCTCTGTCTGGGAGGCTAGGGGTCGCGTCCACAGGTGTTAGGGACCAAATTAGTCCATGCTCAGCCTGTTGTCTCTGAGGTCACCTCAGCTGTGATTTAAACCGAGGCTGCTACTGGAGGTGAATATCTAACCGCCCAGTCTTTCTGGAAATAGCCAAAGAAGACGGCGGGAACGACCAACATGGGAGTTCATTGAAACACCTCTGATCTCATGACTAGGTAATAAATCAAAGGAGTGCCTCAGAAGCGCCCGGCATTCGTGCGATGGCCATTGGGGACCCCAAAGGCTGGGCCATACGGAAATAGAGGCCAATAGAAAGCATACGAGGGGCGACGGGCATGGTCTCATAACCGCTCAATTAACATGAGTTGCTCGATTTGCTTTGGGCCTAAAGTCCAACACTTCAATTCGGCCGTTGGCCATAACGGCAGGCCGGAGTACAGTGGCGCTCGCGTTACTTCGGCTAGCTTCGTGTAAGGCAGGGGTATGGAATCTCGGATGCATGTTGAAAGAATTCAGTTGATTACAGTACTGTAGCAAAGTGTCATTAGCAAAAGAAAACATTACTTGTCTAGCCCAGCCTCGGGATCCGGGCAAAGCTGATGTGTGGATTAGTCCTGAAAGGGATTTGACCACTGTCTCAGCGCTAAATGTGCGCCGAAGTCCGTGTGCAGAGAAATTTGTCAATGCCTACTCGTACGGAGTAGGGGATTTTGTAAGCGCCAGTAAACTTCGGTTGGCTCTGTTGGTGTTTCGGATTTCCAATGAATTGCGACGTGGAGGACCTATAACAAGGCCAGAGGACTGAGCTAGAATCGGGTCGGAGGAATACAACCTAAAACGGGGACCACATCCGTTGTTCAGGGCTCAGTCCTCTCTGAGCCTTCTTCTGGGTCCTGTAACCGTGGGAGGCCTCGACCGCGATCTCCCCAAACCCTAGGCCATCGGGTCTCTCACGACTATTTCACATCGACGGTCATGGTGTAAGCCGCGGTAATTGGAAGCACAAAGGTCCCACGTATGACAAAAAACTTTGGTTCGACTCCACATAGTACCAGGTGGGTGTGCTCCTTCTATTTAGGAGAAACAAATACAGGTGTAACGAAAAGGTCAGCGGACGAGCCACCCTCCCTCCTCATTGTCGAGTTCATACACACCTGCTCCTCGTTGCGTTACAAGTCTCTGTATGGGTGCTTAAAATGCATAGAACAAATTCCAGGGATCTTCAGACTACGCATCTTTCAACGAAAGAACAGCAAGGGAAATGAGATGGCGCTATGCAGGTGTGTAACCCAATAAGCAGACAGGTCCTGCTGCTGTTTGAAGTCGGTCCGTAGTCGATTCCGGTTGGCGTCGAACAGGAAGGGGAAAAGATGGTGGGCACGATTTCCCTAACTGGCATCTCATTTCTTCTCATTTTAGTAGTTGCGACCACTTACAAGGCCAGGCGGCTAATTCTCAGCGGCTACCTGTAATACGGAGTACATGCTTGACAAAATGTCACGTCAGACTTTCCAGGCCGCTTATTTTTCGTGTCCTACTAGAGCACGTCTTTGCGCAGAACTGAGGCCAGCCAGATATTTTGCTTGCCGCCGCAATCCCCCACCATTCGCGTCGTTTCAGAAAACCATCGTCCTGGGTCGAGCCGAGCAGGCCAACTCGGAATCAGAGGCAAAGCTTGGAGACCACCATCAGCAGATACAAAAGAAAAGAGTATTGCTCCACAGACTGTAAATTCCGGCTCCCGAGACTGTAGTACATCGGCGCTTCACCGCTTTCAGCCCCAAAATTCGGCCAATAATATAACAGTAATTCGGACCGCCTTAACTATGTAGGTCTGTCTGCCCAATTGGCCCTTTGACGCTTGCGCCGGAAAGTATATGCACCTCCTGCTCACTGCCCTCCTCCTTCCTGCCACCTCCTTTGCGGCGTGTGCAGCCGTTGCAGCCGCCTGTGCCACTTCTGCCACCTTCCCCCCTGCTTTTCCCCTCTTCCTGGTTTATTTTACTGTCTCTGCGTCTCGCGCCCCCTCTACGTCTTGCTTGTCCTGGTCGCTAACTTATCGCCTAATTCGGAGGCAGAGAGATGACCACGAATAGAGTCACTTGTGAGATGGTGGCTCTTGTACAGAAGTGGCCTTTGGGAGGAGACGACCTCCTGGGAGGAGGGGAAAACGCTGGTGTTGTCGCTGTTCATAGGGCATAGGTAGGCTTGGTTTCGTAGGCGGCAGAATAAAGAGGTGGTGAGCGAATGCGGCTTAGCGTACTATATCAGCCAATAAAATCCAACTGCTCCGCCCTACAGCGGTCTCGGGAGCCGAAATTTACAGTCTCTGGAGCAATTCTCAAAGAAAAACTCATGAAAGAAAGGAGAGCCCGTACAACTGGCCACCTCTGCATGACGCTTTTCTCATTCCCGTGCCTTTCATCATGGTATTCATTTTTTTCTGTTTTTGATAGCCTTTGTTTAGTGTAAACCATCAGCGGAGCCGGACATACTTGTCACGGCCCATAAACACGGACTGAAGGGCATCGCGTCCACGCCTACTCTTCGTTTTACGTCTTCATATGTGATAAGCTGCTTTTGATCGGCAGCCCTCCGCGAGGTGGTGAAGGAGTTAGGGAACGCATGATTCGCTATCCACGTGACGCATCACGTGGTAGCCCACAATTAGCGAATCAGAAATAGGCCCCCTGAACAGGAACACATGCTTTCCACATCGATCGATGGCTGGAGCCGAAAGGACGCGCTATGAAAACATGAGTTAGTCAGGTGGAAAAAGTAAAGAAGTCGGTGAAAACATGAGCGAGTAAAGGAAATAAGACTAGAGAGTGTCGGTATTACCGCGAGACATGGGGTCAACCGCCACAGCTTCTGCACCACCTTGTCGATGGCTCTTTGGCATTGTGTCGACATGCAGCACACCATCACCATATATTCAGTTATAAAATTGGAAACGGTTCTCCGGGATTTGTCTCATCGTGAAACTGCCTATCCATCGTCAAGTACACTCCATCGTCAAGTACACATTTTCAGAGAAACTTGACATCTTCATGGCTGGCCTATGTTGAGGGAGGGGGGTGGGGGGAAATCGGGACAAGACTTCTACACTCGAGTCATTAGCTTGGCGTCCTTGGACAAAGGGGATCGTGGGGACGAGAGCCAACTCCGCACGCTGGTCACTGGGAATTGATCCACTTCTTCTGGGGTAAAAGAGGGGAGGGGGGGAAATGGCTCGGAGACAAGAACCGGGGGGTGGATGGGGCCAGCTGGTGCCCAAGGAGGTCAGACACGGTGGGCAGACCAGCCCAGCCTGGGCCAGCGGTTGCTGTTTTCCCTTTTTTCCTTGCTTTTTCTTCCTTTTCCTGCTACACCTTTTCTGTTCCTTCGTTTTTTTTTTGTCTGCATCGTTTTCCCGCTCGTGGGGCGCCGTTGACTCGCATCACGTAGCGCTTCGGCTGCGAGGACAGAGAACAAAAATAACCTGCATGCATCTGCTCCTGCCCCTTTGCCTATAATGCCTTCGCAGCCGCGGAAGCGCATCCGGCACTTCACATCCGGCGACCGCGCCGCCCACCGCGTCTTTGAGAGGTCGCGGCGCGAGGCCTTTCGCGAGAAGCTAATTGTAAGCGAGCCGCCTGTCACCTTGTCGCGCTGTCTACTGTTTGCCTATTGTAGCTCTATATTATAGCGGACAGGAAGACTGACCAGTCGTTAGGAACTCGCCGAGCTTCTCCCAAGCCTCGAGGAGAGCGACGTCAGCCGGCTGTCCAAGCACATGGTCGTGCATGAGTCCATCGCGCGGCACAAGGAGCAGACGCGCCAGATCGACGCCCTGAAGGTCGAGCGAGACGACCTGCTCGCCGAGGTCAACCGATGGCGAGCTCAGGCAGGTTTTGAGCCGGCCGTGGCGCGCGAGGCGCTGGTGACGGCTGACACTGTTGGTGCTGGGCCAAGCACCACATCTTCTATGGAATCTATGGCTGCGGGACTCAACGACCCGGCGAGCGACAACGACGAGTTGCATCCTCTTCCACCGGCCGTGCCCACTGCCCCCGTTGCACTCATGCTCGACCAAGATGACCATGCTATTCCTCTACCACTAGGCGACGACCTGCTGGGATCCTCACCCCCCGCCCTCGGCATGGACATGGCCGCCTCAGAGCCCAACGCATCGTGGCCGTGGGCCACGTCGCTGCCCTTGCCCTGGAGCGATCTGGATGGCGCCGATATCGGGCAGCTCGTACTTAATGCGATGGCGCCGCCTGTGCCGCCAGTGTCTTCTGTGCCTCTCGTGCCCCCCGTGCAGCTGTCTACAGACGAACATCGTGAGATGAATGTTGCTCTTGCGGCGGACGCGTCTCGCTCGCATCTGCATCCGGGACTGGTGGCCCCAGAACCAAATTCGGATCGCCAACTGAGCCCGATGCTGTGGATGGTCTCGTGATTACAGTGGTTTTTTATGGTTTTAGAGAGAATAAGCATTGTATAGTCTATGAATAGTCTATGAATAGTTATGAAGATTTTTTTTGCTAAAATGAGCTCTCTCCCGGAACATTTCTTGGAAATGCCCCATGTCCCCTTTTTATTCTTCCCCCCTCTACAGGGCAGCCAGCGCCTTCTCGATCTTCTCCTTGCTGCGGTTCTCGCCGCCCGTGAACAGCTCCAGCGCCACCTCCAGGCGCAGCTTGGCCGCCGGGTCGTCCGCGATGGCCGCGTCCAGCGCCTTGCCGCCGTCGGCGAGGTAGTCGATCTTGACGGCCTCCTCCAGCGAGAACTGCAGCTTGCCGTCGGCGCGCAGCGGGTCGATGGAGAGCAGCGGCTGGAAGCGCGCCGGCAGCGCGCTGCCGCGGTACTGCAGCGCCGTCTTGGGCACGCCCTGGCCGGGCTGGGTGGCCGGGTCGTAGGTGCGCGCGGCCAGCTCGTTGAGCACCGTGTGCGAGATGGTGGCCGAGTGGCAGCCCATCTCGCCGGCGGCCAGGGCCTCCTCGGCGGTGATGAAGCTGGCGTTCTTCAGCAGCGGCTGCTCCTTGCCGGTGGCCTTGTAGAGCCGGCGGTAGACCTCGAGGATCTGCACGACGCGCGGCGAGTTGGGGTGCTCGACGGCCGGGTCCTTGACGTTGGGCCACAGCTCGGGCAGGTCGTGGGCGCGCGTCTCGTTGTAGTACGGGCTGATGTAGAGTGTGCTGGCCTGGCTGCAGGCGATGGCCTGCGGCACGCCGAAGAGCGCCGTGCCCAGCGTCTGGATGCCCTCGGCCTGCAGGATCTTGGCCGCGTTCAGGGCCGGGCCCGTGCTGGGGATCTTGATGGTGAAGCGGTCGCGGCTGATTCCGGCGCGCTTGAACTCGGAGTCGTAGAGGCGCGCGTGGGCGAGCGTGAACTCCGTGTCGTAGGCCTTGGACGGCAGCGTCTGCAGGAGCACGCGGCCCGAGATCATGTCGATGTTCTTCTTGCACATGAGCACGGCCATGCGCGTGTAGATGGCCAGCCAGCCGGCGTCCTTGAGCTCCGCGACCGTCTGCTTCAGCAGCTCGGCGTTGGACTCGTCGCCCAGCTGGATGTCGACCCAGAGCTGGTTGCTGGTCTGGTCGTGGAAGCGGATCTTGGGCTGCATGGACTTGATGTACTCGGGGTCCATCCAGTCGACGTCGACGTTGACTAACAGGGGGGAGGGCAGGGGTCAGCAGGCGTCCGTGCCACAATGAGACCTCCCACAGGAGGGAACTTACGCTCCTGCTCGAGCTTGTCAAGCCACGTGATGGGAGCCATGATGACAGATGGGGGACAGTGGGGGGCGATGGTTCGTTTCGGGTGGTACGGTCGGCGGTCAGGGGATGTCGGAAGAGCAGCTGGAATAGCGAGGATGAGCAGTACTGCTTAGAAAGACTACCGAAAAAGAAAGCCTGTCAAATCGAACGAGATGGTCAGACTTCTTGTACTTCTTGTACGTGAATTCAGTAATAGACGGAGTGGATACTGGAGTCGACACTGGGCCGCCGTGCTCCAGAGTCCAGCGTCGGCGGTGATGGCCCTGCGTGGACATGTCCTGCATGTACATACCCTGCGTGGGCATCGTCCCTGTGTGGGCACCCGACTGACACGAGGTCCGCACTCCGCAGTGCCAGAAGGGAGGCCGACTGTTGTTGATGCCCAGCAGGAAACGGCTACGAAGGTCATGTGGATCTGCCCTGCACAGATGCAATGTACGAGTACGGTGCCCTGCACAGAGAGTGCCCTGCACAGATCCAGAGCTTCATGCCTCTCATCTGACGTGTGGATGTGCTTTCCGTCATACTTACCATCCGACGGCCTGCACAGGGAGAGTGGCCCCCCCCTCTCTGCAGACCTGTGCAGGCCACTCACACAGCCAGCCGGTAAACTCTAAAGATGCATGGGCACAAAGCTACTCCACACTCCCCTCACGCTAAAGGTGGCCCTGCGCAGGGCCACCTGTGCAGGGCGAAGTCAGGCCGACCACGCAGATCCTCGCTGGCGCGCTCTCCGAAACGGACGTGTGCGGCCTTGGCCAGTGGCTGGGAATGAGCCGGCTTCGGTAGCGTCTGCCACTGGCGCTTCCCCGAGGTTATCCCCAACGCCAAGCCGGTCCTTTTCGTCTCTCTCTCTCCGCCTGTGAGGCAGCCGTTCTTCCACGATGTCCTGTCTCACTCGATCTTGGCGTGGTTTGTCGTCATTCGGTGTGGAGCGCTTACCCTGGATTACTCCATACTTCGTATGATGGTATGGGACTACCTTTTATCGCGTGTTCTCATCATGTCTGCCGGAGCTTGCCCCCAGACCCCGGACTAGCTAGCACTAGCTGCTTTGCGGAGAAACAGGCGAAGCTGGGGAAATGGAGACAATGGAGGAGAAAATGGCTCGCCGACGCCATCGGCTGGTCGCCGCTCGGTCTATAAAGAGGGCGGCAAGGTGAAGCGTTTGCGATCGGCATGCCTCGTGTCGTTATGATAGTTGTGATATCGTGATACCTCGCGCACTCTCTTCTGGCCAGCCAGCCTGCACGCATTCTCAACAACCCACTGCACCTACATTCTTGCCCACTGCCCACCGCCCAACATGGCCAAGCCGATCGACCCGGAAGACATTAAGGCTACGGCGCACATCGAGCACCAAGTCGAGGAGTTCTCCTACAACATCAACGCCAGGTATTTCTTTCTGTCTGTATGTCTTTCCCCGGTGTTGCAGGCCTCGCGTACTGACCCGTATTCACCCTTCCAGAATCGTCAACCCCCTCGCCGGCATCTCCAAGCCAGACCTCCAACACCGCGTCGACATCTTCTGCGACGACTATGGCTTCTCCGAGAAGAAGGATGTCTTTTTCCGCGGTGCCATCGCGGCTCAGAACCCGTCGCAGGCCGATTGGAATGACCAGCCCGAGCTGACCGACGAAGACAAGAACTGGCTGCTCCGCGAGATCACACACAAGTGGCATCTGCCGCGCCACCTCTACTATGCCATTGCGCTGTGCTCGCTTGGCTCCGCCATCCAGGGCTGGGACAACACGGGCGCTAACGGCGCCAATCTGTCCTTCCCGGAGGAGTTCGGCATCGCCGACCAGCCCTGGCTCATCGGCTGCATCAACGCCGGCCCGACACTGTTCGGCCTGCTGAGCGCCTGGGCCGCTGACCCAATCAACAACTGGATCGGCCGCCGCGGCGCCATCTTCCTGACGGGCCTGTTCTGCATCTTCCCCGTGCTCGGCCAGGCGTTCACGCACAACTGGTGGGAGCTGATGATCTGCCGCCTGTTCATGGGGCTGGGCATGGGCATCAAGATCTCCGTCATCCCCATCTACACGGCCGAGGTGTCGCCAGCGTCCATCCGCGGCGGCATGGTGACCAGCTTCCAGCTGTGGGTCGCCTTCGGCATCATGATCGGCATGTGCGTCAACCTCATCTTCTACCAGATCGGCCCCCTGGCGTGGCGGTTCCAGCTCGCGTCCGCGTTCGTGCCCGCCATCCCGGTCGTCCTCTTCGTCTGGAAGTGCCCCGAGTCCCCCCGCTGGCTCATGAAGAAGGGCCGCTACCACGACGCCTTCGCCTCCTTCTGCCGCCTACGCAACTCCGAGATGCAGGCCGCCCGCGAGCTGTACTACGCGCACTGCCAGTTCCTCGAGGAGCGCGAGGCCTTTGCCGGCACCAGCCTCGGCCGCCGCATCACGGAGCTCGTGACCGTGCCTCGCCTGCGCCGCGCCACGGTCGCCAGCGCCTGGATCGTCATCTCCCAGCAGTTCAGCGGCATCAACATCATGTCCTTCTACTCGTCCACCATCTTCTCCGCCGCCGGCTACAGCACGCGCAGCACGCTGCTGGCGTCCTTCGGCTTCGGCCTCATCATGTTCGTCTTCGCCTTCCCCGCCCTCTACACCATGGACACCTACGGCCGCCGCAACCTGCTGCTGCTCACCTTCCCCAACATGGCCTGGTGCCTGCTGGCCGCCGGCTTGTCCTTCCTCATGCCCGTGGAGAACTCGGCGCGCGTGCCGCTCATCGCCTTCTTCATCTACCTCTTCACCGCCCTCTACGGCCCGGGCATCGGCCCTATGCCCTCCATCTACTTCTCTGAGGCGTTCCCGCTGTCCCACCGCGAGATCGGCGGCGCCATCACCATCTGCATCAACAACTCCGTAGGCAGCGCCCTCAGCCTGACCTTCCCTTCGCTGCTGGCGCGCATCGGCCCCACCGCGGCCTTTGGATTCTACGCGGGGCTCAACATCATCGCGTTCCTCGTGATCTTCGTGCTGATCCCGGAGACGAAGCAGCGCACGCTCGAGGAGCTCGACTCCATCTTCGGCGTTCCCACGCGGCGCCACGCCGCGTACCAGCTGCGGACGTACCTGCCGTGGTTCATCAAGCGGTACGTCCTCTTCCAGCGAAGTGCGAAGCTGGAGCCTTTCTACAAGCTGGAGGGCGTTGTGGGCGCAAACGCAAACATCCCGGAGATCTAAGGGGATATACGTAGAATGGGCGTATTGGGAATGTAGATGAGAAGAGCAGTATACCACTTTGTCGTCGTACGCAAAGGAGGATAGCGACACATCTAGAATGCAGATACCAGACACCAGAAATTTGTCGAATAGCGAGAATACCATATGTTTTTGAACTAAAGACCCTGTACATTTTTCGACAAGCTCTCCATCACGGTTCATAGTTTATAAAGTCAACCATCACTGCCAGCCAAGCCATCTGTAGACTCCATTTGTAATCGCCCCCGGTTGCGGAGTAGACCCAAGAGGTCGGAGTTGCCAGATCTGGAGACATCCGGTTCAGTAAGATCGGCTTGACTGTAGTCCGTTTCTCGGTTTCAACAAACTCGAATTTACACTGGTCACATGCACACGCGACACCATGGCGTCTTGCTCTGTGGCTCTGTGCAGGGCCGACGCATCCGGATCGGCCCTGCATATAAAGTCCCTGTGCAGAGCCAGACGGATGTGGGAATCTGCACACGCTGGCCCTGCGTGTGGCCAGCGGTCACACTAAGAGGTGATAAAATAGACATATTTTGTTGGCACGATTATTCACTTCCCATCTCCTTCAGTGCATCCCATCCATCAGCTCCTCCTCGAATGCAACCATGCCGATCCTGCTGCCTGCCAACCAGCCGCCGAAGCGGTTCTACCGCGGCGGCCCCCAGATCGACCGCTTCCGCGTGGCGGCCGAGCCCTCGACCCCCGACAACCATCCGGCGTTCCAGCCCGAAGACTGGGTCGCCTCGACCACCCCCTGCCATGGCTGCCGTCAGCTGGGCCTGACTAGGCTCCCGGACGGGCGGTGGCTGGCCGACGCCGTGACTTCGGAGCCGGAGCACTGGCTGGGTCCGGCGCACGTCGCCGCCTTTGGTGCTGACACGAAGCTGCTGGTCAAGCTGCTAGACGCCGGCCAGCGCCTCCCTGTGCACGCGCACCCGGCGGGGGCCTGGGCGCGGCGGCACGTCCCGGGCGCTACGCACGGCAAAGCCGAGGCGTGGTACGTGTTGGCGGGCGGCGAGGTTCACCTCGGGTTGCGTGAGGATGTGGCACTCGACGAGCTGCGCCAGCTCGTGTCGTCCCAGGACGTCGGGCAGCTTCTCGGCCGCCTGCACCGCCTCGACGTGCGCCCCCACCAGACCGTCTACGTGCCGCCCGGCGTGCTGCACGCCATCGGGGAGGGGGTTCTCGTCGTCGAGGTGCAGGAGCCGTCCGATCTGAGCGTGCTTCTCGAGTGGACGGGCTTCGCCATCGACGGCGCCAAGCTGGGCCACCTCGGCGTCGGGTGGGACACGGCGCTGACGGCGGTCGACCGGACGGGCCGCAGCCGGGAGGAAATCGAGAAGCTGGTGGTGGACGGCGGCAGCAACAGCAACACCGAAGCAAGCGTATTCGCCGCGCCGTCGGAGGAGTATTTCCGCATGGAGCGGGTCCAGCTGCCCGGGGAAGACAACGAGCAGACGCTGGCTCAGGGATTTGCGGTGGTGGTCGTGCTGGATGGCGCGTTGACGCTGGCCACAGCTTCGTCTTCTGACACACTGCTGCTAACGCAAGGTAGCACGGCACTGGTGGCGTATGCGGATGGCGACTTCACGCTGCGAGGGACTGGAGAGGCTTTGGTCGCCCGGCCGCCGAGTGCAGGGTGAGATGTTTGCTTCTGCCGGTCACAAATAGAGAAGACGTGACGATTTACATGCGTTTCCCAACAAAAGGTCGAGACAGCAAGCAGAGCAGGTAACCTTGTACGATCGCATCTCTTTCCGCATAAAGAAAACTTCATCCTCTATATTAATATCATTATACGTTTTAACGTCGAGGAGGCCGGGATAGACCTAGCCGCCAACCTGTGGCAGGGGAGAGGTGTCTAAATTAAAAGTAAACGGAAATCGCTCGCTAGAGCTTGTACGGCGTTTTACTAATTCTAACTCATGTTGGATGTATACTTGCCCTTGGCTCTAATCTGGGGCCCATACGCCGAGAACAAGAAGGGCATGGGAATGTTTACCACGGCGAACACGCCAAGCACGCTGAATGCCCACCCGTTCCCCATGCGCTCGTACCAGGGCCGCACCAGCAAGGGCAGAACTGCCGCGAGCACACTCCTCGCAAAGGTGTTAGCCGCTAACGCGCTGGCACCCCAGCGGTGGAACGTGTCGACAAGATAATTCACAGCGCTCGTGAAGATCGTGTAATAGCCAAAGCCCATCATGGCAACGCCGATAACGGTTGCGATCCACGGCGTCTGCGGGTTGGAGGTCCACCCCATGATAAAAAGCCCCCCCGCCAGCACGAACGACGCGATTTTCATGGGCGGCAGCCGCGCTTCCGGAACCGGCTCGTAATCGTTCGCCGCCAGGGCGCGGTTGTAGTGCTGCTGGTTGTACCAGCTGACGGCAGCGCCCGCAAGAATACCCACGAGCACGGCGAGGAAGGGAAGGGATCCGACGAGGCTGTTCCAGCCGCGCGTCTGCTGAAAGATGATGGGGAAGGAAGCGAGGCTCGCGTAGAAGACGGCATAGATGAAAGACGAATAGATGGTGACGGCGAGGCAGATGGGCGTGGCTAGCAACTGGAGGGGACGTAGTCCGAACTTAATGGCCAGGTCTTTGACCAAGATGTCCTTTTCCTCCCACTCGGCATGCAGAGCCCAATTTCCGGTGGTTTTCCTGAGCGCGCGTGCCTTGTTGGTGAGGAGGACGGGGGGGTACGACTCGTCGATGAAAATGAGGTCGAGAATGAGGACAACGCCCTGGATCATGGCGGTGATCTAGACCGACGATTCGTTAGTTCGTTATTGGCAGCCAGGGGGACGGCGGCAGCCAGGGTTTTGATTGTGTTCGTGGTGGGAAAACATACATATTCAGTCCACCTCCAATTCACACCGTAGTAGACAATAGCACCGCCAACCACGGGGCCCAACGACTGCGTCCTCTTGCGTTAGTCGCTGCATTCCGTTTTAGAGATGGAGGAGACAAGAGATCGGGGAACACGTACCGGGCCGCCGCAAACGCAGAGGGTATAGCCGGCAATGGCATTGCCTCGCTGTGAGGGCTTCCACAGGTCCACGTAGACGCCTCCTGTGCCGGTTATCGGGGCAGATCCGAAGAAGCCGGTAAAGAAGCGAGTAATTAAAACGGTCTGTATGTCTTTGGCTGTTGCTGTGCCGATGGACATGACCATTGAAATGGCAAACGGCAGTAGTATGGCCCATTTCCTCCCATACACCTCAGACAGAGGCGCCCATAGCAGAGGTCCAAACCCCCATCTATCAGAGAGAAACAAAAAGGCACAATCAGCAAATGGCGGGTGTTAAAGGTAGAGAGGAAGAGGTTGGCATCAACGGACCCAAGGAGCAGGAAGCTAGTGCCCAAGAGAGCAACCTCGGAGGACACTCCAAACCTCTCGGCTATTTTGTCGTTTGCGGGTGCATATCTATCGTATGTTGGCACTGTTAGGACTTGGTTTGCCTCAGTACACTATTTGGCAGCAATTGCACAGTCTTACGCAGTGCTTGCCCAGACCGAGCCCAGGCTAGTAAGGCTGTAGAGGAAACTCGTGTAGGTCTTCTTGGAGAATGGCCAGTTGAGCGGGTTGTACTTGTCCCCAGGGTCGGTGAAATCCACAATCAAGCTCGATGACGGCGGTACGGCACCATCAGGCGTCAGGTAAGCCATTGGTGGCGACAGTTTGTTTCGTTTGGGGTACGGCTAGCAAACTGCGTGGCCACAGTGAATGTAGGTGGCAGTAAGCAGGCAGAAGCAATTTAGTAGGATGTTTACAGAAGACAGAATCTCAAACCGGCGGGCCACGAATTATCGTGTACGCCATGCGCCTGTGAGGAGGGTATCGCGTCAGAAGCGAGATGGAAGACGTCTGCTGCATTGGCTGTAGCTATCTCGTTATTGCAGCAAGCCAAGGAGGTCTCGCGGGATACATATTAATAAACGGCACTGTGCTGCAGCACGGCCCCCACGCCCACCTACATGTACGCCCTGCGGACTACACAAGCGGGGCTCGGATAGATATCCGCTACGCTAACGCACGGCGGAAGACAACAAGCACACCCATCAACACCAACCCACGACAACGTTACAGCAACACCGAAAGGAGCAGTAGATCGAGCTTCAGGCACCAATCATAGGACCCCGAACACTTGGAAGAGTACTTTCAAGAAGTTGTACTGCCCAACCAACGAGTAGGAAGTGGGTAAAGGAGACGAGAGAGGCAGAGAGAGTGCAGACGACGGAGAAGTGGAAGTTCGTATTATATAAGCATGATTAGATAAGCAGCGTACAGACGAGCACCCTGAGCTGGCATCCGGTCAAAGGCCAAAGGAGCCTCAGCCACCGGACCGAAGCAACAAGGACGAAAACTACGACTAAGAGTGGGAGAAAGAGAAGTACCGGACGTACCAGAAGGTCCAGGCAGTGATCCAACAGGCAGTCTATAAGTCTCTCACGGAGGTTTATTGGATAAGACTGACCGACGACGAGTTCGAGACTCCTGGACTTCTGATCGGTGCCGTGAAGAGAGCTGCTATCCCAAATACTACGGCTTATCACGTCGATCTCCAGAACCGCTGGAACGTGTTGACTAGCACACACGTTACCCACTCCACCGTCATGCAACACATCACCAACGGTGAAATTGCCATTAAGGAGCTCCGCTTAGAAGGGCTGATACCAACCGATGCAGTGTGCACTCACTACTACCAGGGCTTTCTCAGGAGCTCGAAGCAGTCGACCACGCTATTTTCATCAATATACTCACTAGCGGTGACGGTAGTCTCGACGTACCGCTAGCAGAGCTGGACAGCTTCTTCCGGAAGCTCACTACGAAGTTCGCTGCCGTTGCAGCAAATCCTGGCACATCGAGTCACGCAGGAGCCGTTTATGCATCCTTTCAGGAAAACAATGGCAATACCGATCAAACTTCTGATCGAAACCCACGAACACGCCAGTCTGGCAAGAGCTGTCATATGTGTGGCAAGGCCCACCATCCAACGCGGGACCGCCCATACAATGCTATCATTAAGAAGCTCTACCCCAATACTCCGATTAAACGAATTGCCCAAATGAAATGTATTAACGTTAACGCGCCAGAAGTCACGGCGTGGTTGTTAAACGAAGACAACCGAAAGGCAGCTCAATAGTGGCATAAAGATTAAATTGCCCACCTGAACGACAGACCCGCCTTTTCCGGAGTCACTGTGGCAGGCCGAGGCACTTTTAATTAAAAGCCCACTGCACGAGAGTCCCCTGATCAGAGCCCTTCTCAGGAGCTCAAGTTCGTGACGTTTTCCGCCTTTATGTCAGCCCGGACTTCTGATCAGAAGTCTGGCAAAGTCAGGTTTTTAGTCGACACCCCTTTTCCCTCAGAGAATTCGCCCTGGGAGGAACTGGACTTTCTACCAAGAACAAAACTAAGACGATAACGCTCTTTTTGTCAAATATCACAACTCCCAGCCCATAAAGTCCAAAGATGCTCGCGGATTTTCTGTACCACCGCGAATTTCTTCTGTGCCGTAGCACGTGACGGTTGCTTTAGCTTATTATGGCTCGTTAAAACCTTATTTTGACTTTGTGCGTCACTCGCTGACCCCACCAAAGAAGTCGCGGAGAGCATCGCGCAACTGGCCCATGTCGTCGGTCGCGGAGTCCTTGGCTTGCTGGCGGCAAAAGAATCACTCTTTCCGAAACGTTCGTTGGGCAAATGAGCTTGCGTAGGACCGTCGCAGCGCCCTGTCCCTGCCGGTGCACTCGGGCCAGGCACTGCTCCTCCGCCTTGAGAGTGTGTCCCGTTCTACCAGGACGACATAGCTCGCGCGCGTGAGTTCGAAGCCCTCTACATGCTGCGTTTTTTACGGCTGGCGAAGCTCGAGCTTCTCTATTCATACCGCGTCCAACCACGTCCTCAAACCAGTCCCTTGCTGTTTCTGGATCCGTAATCTGGCCCCCCTCTGAAACCCAGCCCCTTATTAAGGCGACGTTCTCAGCTCTTGGCTGCGCTTTGCCCGGCCGATATGCCCGCCGTCCGCCACCCCTCCCCCCCTCCTCACTTCTCTCTCCTCGCCGCCGGCTTCAAACGTTCTGCGCCCTACCTGGTTTCCGTGCCTGACACCATGCTTCACCTAGCGCTCATTGTCGCTGCGGTGGTATTTGTGTTGTGCAAAAGCGCCAGCGCGGGGTTCAGCAAGTCAAGTGCGCACAATGTGGCCGTATACTGGGGCCAATACTCGTACGGGCAGTCCAGCGGGCCCTTCGCGCAGCAGCGTCTTGCCTACTATTGCGCCGGTATGGGTCGTTTATGGGTCGTCCTTCGCCTTGCCGTTTTGTGCTTTCCGTCGCTCACTGAGATCTAGACACTAGCATTGACGTATGCTCTACATCACCGACGTCCCCTTCGGAGACGGAAGCGAACTGACGACGTAGATCATTCCCCTGGCCTTTCTTACCTCGATCGCCAACCCAACTATAGTTAATTTTGCCAACGCCGAGGCAATCTGTACCACGTTTCCCGGCATGACACTTTCAGGCTGTCCACAAATAAAGTAGGAGACCCTTTTTTTACACTTCTTTCATTTTTATGAGGAAGACGGACGTGATGGTCAGTAGTTGTTGGCTTTGTAGCTCAATTTGTATCGCCGTCGTCAACTGCCTAGCGCTGAATAGCGCCACATGTTACTCCCGTGCTGAACATTTAGTACCTCGGCTGTCGATGTCTTGCCTGCCCTGTCTTTGCTCGACAACTGTCTAATCTCACTGATCGCACATTTTCTTCTCTTTATGCTTCTAATTCTCTCAGCTTTTGGAGCAGAACTTTGTGGGTCTCGGGATCGCTGTCGGCGTGTATGCGCAAAGCAACTGCGTTAAGTCCGTTGAGGACGACGTCGCTAAGTAGTTTTCCGACTTTCTTGTCTGTTTTCGCCCGTGTCCAAGCGGGAGTGGCCGGTCCTTGTGACGAACCAGCCCAAAGCCCATGTCCGTGATCCGGTTCTCGTCAAGTGCGTATGTTCGACCACTTCGTCCAGAGCCCACCCATAAGGTCGCGGTTAAGATTGGGATTTGTGCCTTTGTCTTCCAATCTTGGACGACTTGAAGTCTTCCAGGTCCAGGCCTTCCAACGTCCGTTTTAAGAGGGCGATTTTCGGCCCAACGAAGTGTGAAATACGACATCGGTGGATCCACTTGGTGCCTGCCTCAATCCATCTTGGCGGTTGAATCTTTTGAGCAGCTGCGATGATGGCCTTTATGCTGCTGCCGTGCAGGGGGGCCGTGGGTTGTACAAACAGGATATCGCTCGCTTGCATCTCCTTGGTGAGTGCACCGAAAAGAATGGACGAGCATTCGAAGGAGCATACGAAGTTCAAGGCGTATATTATGCACACCTGTCATTTGTACGAGAAGTACCTTTTATGGAGAACCTTCTAGACTATGCCACAAATCGTATGGTCAAGTAGAAAAGGTGACAACTTCGATACCTCTTCTTGAAATCCCCGTTTCTCTGTAATCTTTCAGACTGTATCGACCAACGCCCGCGAAAATGCCACGACAAATAACCTTTGACGAATACACACGAATTTGGACGCTTTTCTTCGACGGTGGCCTCAGCAAGCCAGCAATAAGCCGTCAGACTGGTTGTAGCCTGGATCAGGTGAAGCGGGCAGTCCGAAATTCAGAGTACTGTCACAGGCCTGGCCGTCCTCCTTCTTTCACGAAAGAAGAAGAGAAACAGTTAATCGATTTTATCTCGGCCTCAACGACGAATCGACGAATGAGTTATATACAACTTTCGGAGACGCTTTTCGATAAAAAAAACATGGCCCATATGCCATCCGTTCGACGCTTTGGCGCCTCGGTTATCGAGGATATGTCGCCCTCGTACGGCCGCTTTTATCGGATAAAAATCGACAACGGCGACTGCAATTTGCACTCGAGCACAGAGACTGGACGTTAGAGCAATGGAAGGCGGTGCTCTGGTCAGACGAGACGTGGGTTTTACGTCAAAAGAGCCATAAAACCTTTGTCACTCGTCGCCCGCATGAGCAACTCGATAAATACTGCATCCTTGAAAAAGAGTCTCGTCCGGGGGGTTGGATGTTTTGGGGCTGGTTCTGGCCACGGCGGTAAAGGTCCTGGGGTCTTTTGGGAGAAGGAATGGGGCTCAATTTCTGCGGAATCATACTCAGCCCGTATTCTTCCAATTGTCGAGGGCTGGCTCACCCTTTTGCGGAGGCAACACAGCGACGCTGATTTCCTTTTTATGCAAGACAATGCCCCAGGGCACGCGGCACAAAAAACTCGCGAAGAAATACAGCAACGCCGTATCCCTACGATGTCTTGGCCGCCGTACAGCCCCGACTTGAACCCTATAGAAAAGTGCTGGCTCTGGTTAAAAAAGAGGGTAGATAAGTGATTCGATTAATATCGAAAGAAGCCTTCTTATGACACTCTTCGTTTGTGGGGTAAAGGAGGCTTGGGAGGGAATGCCAAACGAATTCGTCGAAAGTCTCATCGCCGGCCTTCCTGAAAAAATGCAGGCGGTGATCGATGCTGAAGGTGGCTATATTCATGAAAATTAACGTGTCTTTCTAGAATGTACTGTAATTAGTTCCGAAGTATTCGTGGTTTTTAATGGAATACACTAGTAATTTTTGGGACTAGTGGGAAAAAAGTGACAGAAGGAAAAGACGACGTGGGTGCGCAACTTATTGGGGGGACCTCGTACAGTTCGCTTGTCACGCAAGTATGCTAAGAGATCGTGAAGGGTAGTCAGGATACAACGGATCGTTTCCTTCCTAACTTCATCCATCCTGTCTAAGAAACGGGTCAGTATACGAATGTGGGCGGGCTCTTCTTAGGCTCTCTTCTCCTACCTGCCACTATTTTCGGGATGGGAAGACCCAGTGTATGCAGTGGGACGCAGAGCTCTCTCAGAGCAACTCTTGTCGTGGCCTTGAACAAGTCGGCTTTGGAAAACACCCAAGACACAAAAAGCCACAGGATGAGGTCTCTACCGTACACCTTGGGGATATACGGTTGTAGTTTTTCAATCCATGTTTCACAAAAGAACTCAACCGCTTTATGACAATTGTAGTAATCAACCAGGACGGCGACCTTGGCAAGCATCTCGAGGTCGACAGATCTCGGAATACAGTCAGTACGGCCATGGACAATGTTTATTAAGAGTTTCATAGCCTGTACGTCCCAGTCCTCTGCCTGCACGACACGTTCCGAAGACTCTCGATAGACGGAGAGCGCCTTCTTGAAAACGCTCGAGGCTAGTGTTAAATGTTTGGAGGAGACTCGCATCCAAATTTTTAACACCGGGGCTTCTTCGGGGACTGCTTCGGGGACTGCTTCGGGGGCTTCTTCGAAAGGATAGCTGAAAGCGTAAACGGAATTTGTTGCGGGATCAATGTCTTCAAAGGACGTTGTGGGTGGCTCAAGTGGTGCCAATTTCAACGGCGCGCTCGTAACGCTTGCTCGAGTCGCACAGCCCCATTGAGGTAGTATTCCTTCGCTGTCGATTGCGACGCTACGATGATACCATATTATCTGGTACGTAAATTGGTTTCAAAAGTATTTGAAGAGCGCTTCCAAGGCGAGGCTCCTGACAACGTGCGAAGTGCATGCACCATCTTATAAGTATTTGTATGAACTGTAATTGTCTCGCACAAAGGTATTCGTATCCGGCCAGAATATTGCACCGGCGCGCGGTTGGCTCTGACCAAGGTTCTCGCACCTTCCATAACCCACTCTATATACTCGCCAGACGGGGGAATTGTTAGGCCCGTTGGGAAGACGAGAAGAAGACGGAAGCGGCAGGTCCTGTTCCGGGGGAGGTAGAGTACGTGTCACGGCGAGGCGCTGCCGATCAAGGGACGAGCCGCAAGCAGCTATCTTAATCGACTAAAGATTAATAAGTATGAGGAAAGGAAAGAGGAAGGGCTAAGATATGCCCTAAGGAGGTGGTTTTAACTGGGGGTGCCGAGTGCTAAGTGTAGTGTAGTGGTGCGATGCCGCCCCCATACCCTTGAGCCAAAGCCTTAGGCCCAGTCACCGGAAGCGGGGATGTTTCCACTGCCCTATTAATCGGAGCCATTCTTTTGTTGATTCGACCTGGCCACCTACCCAATAGAGAGAAGTTAACCAACCACCTTGTTGGTTTGACCCCGCCCCTTATCTCGTAGAAGTCTGGCACTGCCACAATGGTGGAACTTACATCTTCCACACACTTTCGCCCTCCCGTTCGACGTCCCATTTATATCAGCGAACCTTAAACCACAAACTCTTTGCTACAGTCAGTCACAGAAAACATCGTTGAACATGGCGGCAACGTCTTCTTCCCCCAGCCATCTATTTCCCCCAGTTATAAATGCATACTCTAACTGGGGACGACTGAAAACCTTCGACCTCTGCGGCGCCACTCGGGACGAACGCTTATATGTCGTCGAGTCGCACAGCGGCTTTAGCGGTAAGAAGCCGCTAGGCACTAGGCCAGGCCTCCTCCTGCACAGCGGAACGAGGAGAAAGGATCCCATCCTTGCCGCAGCGGGTAATGAATCCCCAGGCCGCCCCCTCAACCCTGACACTATTGTTCTATTGCCATGCCTCGACCCTAGCGTGGAGTCTTCGACTATGGCAATCGAGAAAATGCGCCTCGCTACTACTGCCGGTTCGTTACGTTTCTGTATCGAAGTTGGTGAGGAGATGCAGCGCGAGGAATTCGAGTGGAGGAGGATCAGAAAGGGCGAAGACAACGATGCCGAATCCGGTGGATTCAGACTTGTGACACTCTCTTCGGGTTCCCAAATGGCCCAATCAAGCAGTGGCAGCAATGGCGGTAGCAGCAAGAAGCCTTCCTCTTTATCACCCGCAGAAGGTGGCTGCGAGACTGTGGCCATCCTTGCATGGACTATGAAATGGATAGGCTCTACCCACGGTTTTTCGCTCCAGCTGATGGGCAGTGAGAGGTTGGGAGAGCGCTGGACCTTGATGACAGTTATGACTGCATTGAGGCTTTTCTCACTACATGTCAGTGGCAAACTGATATTAGGATTGGAGGGTGCTCAGCTTGGATTGAAGGGGGTCACGACTGGGTTTAATATTATGGGGGCTTTGCAGTGAATTGATCTAATCTTACAATATGGATTTTGAGTTTACCTGCCTACTGTTATCTCCTTGCCGCTGTGACGGCGTTGACCGTGTTGTTGGTCAGTCTGATGAAGGGTAAGTCGTGTTCTAGGTCGACGGCGCACATGGTGGTGTTTTTACCATAGACAAGACGCTTTCTGGCTTGGTCGTAGGTGATATTCTTGCGCGCTAGAACCTGTGGAGAAACTAGGCTGTAGGCAGCGCCAGGGATATACAACACGTTGTTGATCGTGAAGTCGGTGACTATGCCCTCTGGTGTAAGGCACTCTAGCTTGACGGTGCCATAGCCCTCGGCAATCACTGTGTGTGCCAGAGTGGTCAAGTGGGTGATCTCCTCGGTGAATTCGTGAAACAGGCTGCGGTCGTTACACACATATCGCTCTCGCCGTCCAAGTTTTCTAAAGGCGCATTCGAGACATTTCAAGAGAGCAACGCCCGCGCTAAAGACGAGGACGATGTGCTGGCCAATTTTATACCAACCATTCTGGGGCCTCACAGCCCTACGCACGCGTCCGCGCGGAATACAGTGTTTGGCAACCTCGAGCCTCTTACGGACGGGACGATCGCTCCGGCCGCACCAGACATCTACTACGGCGCACACCCCGAGGAGCTGTGCCGGACAGTTCGTGACGAGCTTAACCATCACATCATGGCATCGACCATGCAGGACAAGCCACTGGCACCCAACTTCTTCGTCGAGGTGAAAGGCCCAGATGGCGGCTCTCTAAATCACATCCTTTCAAGGCCCTAGCTTCACAAAGTCGCAATACCTTAAAATCTGTTAACAACATGTACTAAACAAAGAAGGGGAGTATAGTGTATACCTTTTCCATTTCCGTAGAATGCCAGCAATGTTGATCTTCGTAGTGTCAGCATAATCTGGCTGAAGAAAATGAACGTCTTGCAGCTGCTTCCGAAGCGCAGCACGCTGGGTGGCCGTTAATGGTTTCCGTTGTTTCGAAACCCGCGATTGCGATTTCCCTCTCTGTAAACTGTTTATTAAATTCCCCGTGATGGCTGTTGCCTTGGTGTCTTTTAAGGTAGGTCTGGGCCATGCTGAGAAAGTAAAAATAAAGTGAGCGGTATGACAAAAGATTTAACTTTAGTAGAAACAAGGTGATGACAAAAAAAAAGGCATTTATGGGTGCGAAGCAGCTTTATCTATACAAATAGAGCGATGAAGGAGAGCCAAGACAGGCCTGCTACCCAGTACAGATAGAGAGATGAGTACAGTAGTAAAGGGGTTACCCAGCTCTGTCAAAAGAAACACACCGGCAAGAAAAACTTCTACCTCAGAATAATTCTGACGGAGACGAGAAATGGAAACCTCTATCGGCGGCTGGGACAGGCTACCAAAATCGGGCCCATTCAGGAAAATGACAACTGTAGGTACATAGTACTTGGAAGGGACAAACCGCGCACTGCAACGACCGCCAGAAGCGGCGGCCCGTGCCAGACAAAAGTGGCGGCCACAACAGCGCTTTCTCGACTTAATGTGTAATTCTGTACACAATGTTGTAGACCCCTGCAAGCGAAGGACTCCACGGTATTGGTCTCTTTAGGCGAACGTAACTACCTCCGATTTTCCTGCTAAGCAAGTCAGTTCTGCATTTGTCGTTCCGGGTGGCCAAGAAGCGCTAGCGGAAACATTAGCAGCTCAGAGTATGTGTATGAGGCAAGAGGAGGATGGGGCACATGTCGAGGATTCGCTGCACATGCTGCACTTCGGGCACTTTGGGACTGTTGGGTTGGATTCTATCCTTACGCACGTGGCAGATATTCCTGTGCGAGTCTATGTTGACCGAATCCTGCCGTCGTATCCATTCCCGGAGCCAGCTTAGATCTACGCTCACCAGGAAGTAGCGCATAGTCATGGGCTCCGGGATTACCTTGGACACCAGCAAGGAAGTCCAGTGCCGCCCACAAGCCGGCCCATCATCCTTGATGATTGTGATGACTTCCAAATCAGACGAGATCGAAAAGGTGCTGGTATTCGGCAACTCGCTCTTCCGCAAGGAATGGCGTTGTACGCGGTGCTACCAACAGACTGAATTAAGACGGTGCAATGCCCGATGGTCGCGTGCCAGGTTGCCAGGCTGCGACCTGGCACTACCAACATATGGGTAGCAGGGCTGGATGATGGCGGGGGGGCGTATTCAACATCGGCACACGGCCTCTTTGCAAGACCGTGTTCACGCCCTTTGACCCATGCGTCGTTGGGGGTGACTAGACGTGAAAGAAAGGTGTGATTTCGACGTGTGTATTGAAACGACTAGAAATGGCACAGCAGCAATTGCCGAGAAAGCACGGATTTATTTGCAGATTACCAACAGAGCAAAGATATGAATCACACGTAGGGCCTCATTGGAACACTGGCTCTGCGCAGGCTAAATCTACCAACAAAATCATCATTTTAGCCCTATCCATGCCTCCCGAGACTGCAGGAAGCAATCAAAATGCCGCTGATATAATATAATACTCATTCCAGTCCCCGGCAAGTTGGATTTCGCATTTGCTGCAGCACTTAAGGTAGTATTGATCGCCCGAATGCACATATTAGCCTAATGTACAAGACGAATCTAGTTACTAGAAATGCTCTTCTGTAGAGGCGTGCTTGCGCTGTGCCTGGTCTAATCTTCGAGTGCTACTGAGGCAAAACCACAAAATCCCACTTTTGGCGACCCGACCCGAGTCCAAGCTAAAAATGAGGGAATCCTCTCTTAACCCCTGGGTCAGAACTCCACCGGTCGAGCTTCTTAGATCACCTGTCCTTGCCCGGAAACTGTTTCTCGCAATATTTTTTTCTTTCCCGGAAAACCCGAAAATTTTAGGACCTCAATTTTTGTCAATCAATCCGGCGGCTAGACACGATCCATACATAGCAAAGCTAAGGAGTCCTCGAGGAAGATAGCGCTAGGGGTCCAACAACTTCGGTCTTATTTCGTGTTTTGTGAGATGAAAAGAAGAGACGGCTTAATTTCCGCCACAAATTCGTTTTATCCAAGATACTGTCTGAATGAGGGATCCACAGTGAATTTCGCAGAACCAACAGCGGAAAGACGGGAACCTGTAAAAACCAACAGACACGGTTTACAGGTTCTATTAAGGGTCATCTCTGGGTGGAATCACCCAAATAAACATTTTGGACTCAGAAGAGCAAAATTCTACTGGGTGTCTTTCGCTTTTCTTCCTCTGATTGTCTCCTGCCCTATCGCTTTGCTATCTTCTTGTCTTCACTCCTTTCTTCTCTCCCTTCTTCTCTTCCTTTTTCCCCCTAATTCTGGCTTAATGTGTACTGGTGATTGATTTAAATTATGTACCTATTTTTAAATCTAGGAGCACATCGTTTTATGACTGACACGCAGCCGCCAAACAATGAATATGCATCTGCTTTCCCACGAATCGACCAGCTTAGGTAAACATTTGGCAGTGCTGCCCACCAGCTGGCCTCGGTTTGTAGATCCACGTGGTCGAAGCTGCTCCTATGCCTCTGACTCTTAGTTTAACCGTCGAGACCCGGAGCAGACGGCATAGTTTTTCGGCCGGTGTAAATGTTGATGTTGGTTTCTATGCTGCCCACCACGAAAATTCACTGTAGCAATCCTTAGCACCAACAACACATCAGGAGCAGTGCATTGGCAATATCAACGGAGCTGTTGGTTTCAATTTTAGCGTCGGATGATCTGATTTACACGAACCGAAAAGACTTCCAAAAAGGAAACATCAGCTCGGCATGTTTCGGCAGGCGCACGCATTGTTATCTGCCGCCATCTTTCCGAGATGCCCAGGGCAAGAATCAGAACCGCGGAGTACGTAGACCAGAATTATAAAATGCACGCCGTCCCTGTACGGAACTTGAAAAATACATTAACAAAACTAAAACCGAGATAGAAAATAGCAGACCCTTAGACTCCTCTAGCCTTCGCATCTCTTCTATTACGACGGAATCGCGTGTCGCGTGCACCACCGTCGATACACTACCTAGTCAGAACGAAATACAGCTTCAAAATTTCTAGCAACTACAAATTTCTTGACGAGATCAAAGGAGAAGCCAGGTTCAACACTATCCGCGCATCATGTATATACCTGCTGTGGTGGTCCTTGTCATCATCTCACTTTGGAACGGAATACAAGCCTTGCCTCTCGGTAAATAAATCACGACCTTATGAATCAGTTTGGTTTTCGCTAATACATACAAGAACCAGAGAGTTCTCTCTCCGATCCCCCTATTCCAAATCCCCAACATGAATTTTGTCCACCTTTCCGACGTAATAGTCCAGCGTGTTTGCCCTGAAAGGCAACAGCTACATGTGGATCGAAGGGCAGGAGGATTAGTTAGGTAGCAATAATCAACTTAACATCAGGTATCATATTCTTGTACGTGAGAATCAATAAATCTTGGTTGCTCTAGGTGATGAGAGGCGGCTTGGGACCAAATGTGTAAAGTGCTGCTTAATGCCTTAGATTTCGCATTGTCCTTGTGTAGCTATGGTTATAGCGTAACACTGTATTACCCCTAGAAGGACATAACACTGAGGATAAAAGCAACACCGATGTACTGCTAAAGACACATTCTCCTTTTAGAAGGTAAGCATTGCGGTACAACCGAAAGAAACATGCTTATCACTCAAACGCAGTAGCCGGGAGGGTCAGGTGTGGGACGACGCAATTTATACCGTGTTTAAGGGAATCATTTTTAGTAGCCAATCCTCATCGACACATCGGTGTGCTATATTTACCCGGCGTCAACAGCACCCGGGAGCTGTGCTCCAATCAAATCGATGGCGCCATTATTGGCGATCCTTCTTCCGACTTTTTCATATCTACGGGCCTTTTCAGGTCCTGTGGTAACCCAAGCGTAGCTGCCGCAGGGAAGGAGGCTGTCCGTACATAGGTGTGTGGGTCTTTTTCGCCGTCCTCTTTTAACGCGACTTATTATCCTGCTCCTGCCACTTGCTACGGAGGAGCTTCGCATCTTTTTCGTCGACAAGTACACAACTTTGAATTGTTTGACTTCCTCCAGATCAAAAAAAAAACCATGTCGGGCGATTCAGCGACTGGCTATGCCGTCCATCTAGGAGCCTGGACTGACTGGTCAAAGGGTCGGGTATTCGGGGCTACAATCACTCTTAATCGCCAAGACGGCAACGTGTTAATCGCGTTCGTGGCCTTTTTCGTGGCTCTTGTCGGCACTCGCTTCTGGAGACTCGGGTGTCTCGTTCTTCACTTCATCTACTCGAGCGACAGGCCCAGCGATGGGGTTCATCATCAACGCCAGGTCTTCTTGCGGAACGCGCCTAATCCCGAGGCAGCCCTTTGGACACTTACAGACATGGGTTTCTCCTGGAAAGACAACGCAAAACAAGTCTGGACTCGCTTGCTTCCGTTATTCGGACTGGCTGTGGCTTGTTTTGTTGGTTTTACTTTCGCCGGCGGCTTCTCGTCGCGCGTCACCACCCTTACCAGCGGGGAAGTGCTACTTTCGGGCGCGAACTGTTCATATATGGGAAACGACAATAATATGACTACTTATGGTGACACCATAGGCACACTACTATCCGAAGAAATGATAGCAGCGGAAAACTACGCTCGCCAGTGCTACGCGTCTAGCCCCGTCGCTGTAAACTGTGGTACTTACATCAAGAAAAAATTAGTTCCGGAGGTGGTGAACACTAACGCGAGCTGCCCCTTCGATACTAAGATTTGTAAAAGCACGACCGGAAACCTGTTGATAGATACGGGGCTGCTGGACACCAACGACGACTTCGGACGCAACACACCCCTAAACCAAAGAATACGATTTAGGAGGACAGTGCATTGCGCGCCTCTAGCCACGGAAGGCTACCGATTCCGCACGTATGATAAGGCTACTAATCAGTCCTACACCACGTACTACTACGGTCCTTTACAAAATGTTAACGGGAGCACGACTATGAATTACACAACACAGTTCTTTAACGACGTATATCCTGACATTGAAGAGTTGACGCATAATGGCATAGACACGGTGCATGATTTTAGCGTTCGGTGCGTCTCGTACTCATCTACTCCAGCTCACCCTACAAGACACTAACAAATAATACAGCCAACATTTCGCCACCGACTTAAACGGAAGCACCTATGCTCGTGTTTCCAGCTTCGTCCCCATTCCAGAGCTCACTCCGCAAAATTCAAGGCTCTTTATTTTCTTCCTTACTTCGGGCCCTATTCTATTCTCAAGTCCATCCAACGATGGCTGGTATGGTGGGACGACCGACACTACGCAAATTCACAAGCTTAGATTTAGTGACTGGGGTAATACAACCATGTTTCGGCAACGTGAGCCTGGCTCACCGCTAGGTTGCAAGGAGCTGGAGCAGTACTGTTTTACGGGCGCGGGTGGGCAGGAAAAATGCACCCCACTCGAAAGCCCGTATAACGCGCAAGAAGATGTGTATGACATGGTTGAGGACGGAGACCTAGAATGGTTTCAATCTCTCTTCGGGACAACATTTTCCACGGACTGGGGAACAGACGATCCTATGTCACTCCTCGGCACCCATGTCCTCATGGCCCGGAACAAGCTCAGTGGACCGATCCTCGGCCCTCTACCTGACAATCAGTGGCAGCTGGAGGTGCAACACTGGCATGCGACGGCCATGGCCCATTTGCAGGGTAGCTTTTTAAGATCGATAATCGGATTCAAGGACCCGAAGTATTCTCTTCTTGTTCGGTATCCAAATACGACGGCTGAAAGGGAGCTCTGTGAAAATCAGGTACGCACGCATTTCATTGTTCTCCACTACAGCTCGGCCCTAAACTGACAACGTGTGCGAACAGAAAATCCTCGCGGAAGGTTTCATCTCCGTTAGCATTTTTGCCCTGGCCGGTATTTTCCTTGGAGGTACTCTCATTGTCGTTCTCTCATTTGTGTTGGGCCCAATGCTGTCGTGTTGTATGAATCGTAAGGGACGCTACCGCTATGCGAAACTCGAATGGTCCACGACCGGCGTCTTCCAGCTGCAAAGACTGGCCCACGAGGGCCCAGGAGTGGGTACGTGGTTTCGCGGGACGGATTCGATACCAGTGACCAAACGGGGGGATGTTTTGGCGGTCGTCGACGCTGCCGATCCGAAGCATCCCAAGTTACGAACAAGCAGTTAATCGTGGTGAGCAAACAGATCAATACGACGAGGAGGATCACGACAGCGACAGCGACGAAAATAAGCCACACACAGAGCGAGGAGGATTAGGAGGCGCGTAAGTGCAGTGTTATCCGGGCGGTGTGACGAAGACGTCTTGGGGCGCAGAGCGTGCCTGGCCGGCAGCCCACAGAGCAACCAGACCCGTCGTCGGTGTCCCCAGCCGGAGACGAAGGAGGTAACCTGACCCGGGAACGGGTTAGCTCAAAGAGAGCCACAAACAAGAGGGGGGGAACAAAACGACCACAAAAACAGAAACACGCCACCTACTAGAAGAACGGTCTTGGATCTGGTGCAAGGCACGCCATCTTCGGCGATGGCGTAGAGGCTAACGCCTGGAGCCGCCTCAACCGCAGCCAGCAACAAGAAGAACGCGCTCGAAAGGCAGGCAACAAGCTCCCGTACATGGGTGTCCTGCAACAGTGCCAGGTTACACACCTCTGAAGGTAGTTCGTGATTCGCAAAAGACGGATATACAGAGTTAAGGTGAAATAGTCTTTTCTTCACTCACATATAATACGAGACAATTGCTATCCCTGTTTTAACTCTCTGTCCATTGCACACAACACATATATAAATATATAAATATTAAAAAAAATTGTTTGTCACAGAAATGACAAGTTCGAAGTTTACCCGAAGCCAAAACCAATTCTCTCATAGTTTATTAAAAAAAAAGTTATTTGAAAGTCGTTCAACACTGCGCAATTATGTCTACTACGTTCTCAGCTTGTTGCTACCAATACGGAGACGGCTCAGCCGCACCTGCAAAAGAGGAAATTCGTATTGAGCAGGTTCGTGTTGTTAGGGAAAGTTTTACGCCACGAACCGACGCGTTTTATCTACTGCAAAGCACGAGCCACACACCTAGGGGCAAGCACCGGCGGGCGCTAGCACTAAGAATGTCTGCTCCGTACAGCAGTACAGATGACACAGCATAGATTGCCCGCGCCACAGTAGCATGAGTGCAGCTTCAACTGCATTCGAAGGGGCCCCAGACGAGAATCGTAAAACGGGGAGAGCGGTGGGCTCGGTGAGCGAAAACGAGTCGAGGCAAATGCTGCACCAGTTCTTTCGCGGCTCTATCTGCGACATCTGGCCAAAGAAAAAGCAAAATAAAGAGGGGAAATGGACAAACAGCAGCCCCTGCTCCTGATAAGAACAGAAGACGAGCCCTTCTACGGAGTTGAGGCTCATGGCGGAGTGCTCCCATGAAACACATGTGTGTGGGGTAGGGAGCTGACCTCTCCTGGGAAAACAAAAAATGCACAGAAGAATTCTAGAAAGATCTCTTTATGGGGAAACAATACTCGGATAGAGTAGCCGAGAGACCTTCGGGGCATTACCCCAAAAAGACATGTAGGCGTGATTTTACAGGGGTCGCTGTCTTTTTTTGTAACATTTGGACCCCAAATTTCTGAGTTCTGATGAAGCGTGTTTCCAGTTCTAAATAAGGAGACTGAAAACGGGCGCCATCTCTCTCTCTTTTTCTTTTAGTTGCATAATGCCAAACAAACTTTGTTTGGGAAACGAGGAGTACTTCTGTAGACAATATGAAGTGTTGATGGTGTTATATCAGTACCTCTTCCCTCTGTTGTGCAGAGTGCCGAGTACTTCCAGCCACTCTGTCCCTCTCCCATCCCTGCAAGGCAACTCGTAAGCGCTGAAACAGACTGAGCAACGTCTGCCCCCTGTTCCCCCATGATAAGGGTCTAAGGGAGGCTAGAAAACCTACCTAGGATGTCACATGGGCAAGGGAAATGAGGAAAGAAGTCGTCCAATAACGATTTTTAGAGACATCAATTTAACTGCAATTTTCCACCAAATTCCTTGTCGTCTTGACTTCGAGGTCCGTCCGGTGTGTGTGTGTGTGTCACGAATCCCAGCAGCCTCCTTCTCAGGAGAGGCAGTGTCAGTGTAATGTTTGACGTTAATGCCGTATCAGCATGGCATCCATGCCACCACAGCCGCAAAACTGGCTGCATCTTGTCGGCCTTGCATCACCAAAAGGGGCATCCGCCTGACTGCGAGTGAAATTGATCGAAGATAAAAGGAAGCATCCGTCATCACTCTTGGAGGAAATGTGTTCGACTCGAATCATAGTCGCAGCATCCCGCTTTTCTCTTTTTCCATACATTTGACAATGGTTGTTTATCTCGTGCCGTCCAATGACGGCTTCCGATTTGAGTCGCGCGAGCGGCTCTGCCGCTTCCTCGACCTCAAGCCACCTTACAACGTATGCATGGAATACGTGCTGCCTTCTTCAAAGACTTCTCCTGAAGGTACAATCCACACAACATCGACGGACAAGAAGGTGGTTGTACGTCTACTCGACAAACTCGTTAAAACAGCAGTTCCGTCGTCATTAGCGGCTGAGCTATTGAGTGAGCTATGCGAATTCGTCATGTGCCAAAAAACCAAATATTGTCGAAAACTCGTACCTCATTTGTACGAGACATGGTGCGAGAACCTGTGGATGCAATATTTGTCGGTGAATGGGCTGCCAAAGAATTGCGGAAGCATGCCGACTCAGTTCACGAAGCGTCATTGGGAAATCGCGCTCCAGGAGGAGCTCGACGAGGCGTACGACTCGGCGTCCGACTCGGCGTCCGACTCCGCGTATGTTTCGGACGAAGACTCCGACAACGAAACGTTTGGAGTTGAGAAGCTTTCCATCACGGGAGGAACAAAGTCCAAAACAAAGCCCAAAACAAAGTCGGATGGAAAGCCAACATTTGTCAACTATCCCCAGCTTTTGGGCGCCGAGCACCTTCAAAGACTATTTCAACTCCTGCAAGAGAATGTGTCCCGCAAGAATCGCCGCAAAGGCCACATCTACATCTTCCGACAGCGCGGTCTTGACGGCTATCTCAAAATCGGCTATGTCGAAGCTGTCGATGACCCTTTGATAGATCCTGTCGACAAACGCCTAGCTAAATGGAAGCGAGATTGCAAAATCGATATCACCGAGGTCTTCCGCGCAGAGGTCGAGTGCAAGGCGGCCCGGAGGATTGAGAGCCTCATCCATCTGACGCTGCGCGAGTACCGACGGGTGCAAGACCCCCCCTGCAAGCCGTGTCACGAGCGAGACGACGGGGGCCGGCACAATGAGTGGTTCGAGGTGGACAAAGAAACGGCTCGCGAGGTTATCAGTTTCTGGGTGCAGTTTGCCCGAACGCAGCCGTACAACTGGCGTGGGCGCCTGTCGGCCTTTTGGTTCGATGACATCGAATCTCAGGCTACCAGCAAAAAAATTCCAAAAGTCTACTCGATCATGGACTGGATGAGAGCGATGAAGCCGTTGGTAAATATGTTAGCAGAGCGGAATAGCCCCGACCGATGGGTCGTGTGAGAGGACCATGTGTGATACGAAAGATGTACGATATGACCGGCAGGCTGTGTGCAGTTTTTATAACTTGTGTATTTTTGTATTTTTGTTATTTTATTGAAATATGCACCATGATTTATCCCTCGAATCGTTTCCGCGTTCCTCAACATCATGTGGTCTTGTGTTTCTCTATGCGGTCTCCGTCTGCTTCGCGGACGCGTCGCGCGCCCCTTCTGCCACCTTCCAAGCGTGGTAATCAAACCCCAGCTGCTCGAGGGTCTTTATGCCATACCTCTTCTCACCCAGGGCGCGCGCGGCCAGCTTGATCAGTGGGAACCGTTCGCGGACCCAGGCCTTATCGGCGCCCCAGTAGGGCGGCATCTTGCCGGCGCCGTCGTTCTCCAGTGCCGGCACACGCTCGGCGGCCAAGCTCATGGTGTGCAGCTTGTTGATGTATTGCACGTCCTGCGGAAACGCGAGGTTGTGCAGCAGCTTGCTGGGGCCGCCGCGCTCGCGGAAAAGCTGCTCTTCCCAGCTGCGCATCGTCTCGGCGGGTGGCAGTGCTAGGCGTCCAGAAAACAGCCTAGCCACCCATGCGCTCTGTGCCTCGGCGAGCGGGAAGGGCACGACCCGCTGCGGGATGCCGATGAAGGCCAGGGTCGGCTCGTGGATGGAGAGGATGTGTTCGTAGAGGCCAGGGACATGGGAGCCGTCCGAGACCACGGGAGGCGTGAGGCTCCGAAGAAAAGGGAACGAGTAAAAGTAGCCGGTGCAGAACACGACGGCATCAATGTCCGTCTCCACGACGCCGTCGGCGAACCGTACGCCCCGCTGCGCGGGCAGGAACTCGGCGATTTCCGGGACGTTGCGGACGGACGGCGGCTCGTCGTCCACGACCGCTGGCGTGCTGGGTGTGCTGGGGTTGGGCTTTTCCTTTTCCGAGACGAGCACCGGCGTCTGGCACACGGTGGCAATCTGCGCGCTGAGGTCGATGCCCGATGCAGAATTGCCGACCACGATCACCCTCTGTTTGCATTGTATTAGCAAAGTCTGTGCGTCTACGTGAGGCAATAATCACGCCGGGTAACAGGCGGTTCTACCTTGTTCTTGAAAGGATCGGGCCGTCGGTAGAACTTGGAGTGTGTCACGACACCGGGATGTGCGTCGTTAAAAGCTCCAAGGCCGGCGATGTCTGGAACAAAGGGGTCGTTGTAATGGCCGTTGGCCACCACGACGGCGTCGAATTCGGCCGTCCTTCGTGTGCCTGTTGGCACGTCCAACACGTCGATTTCCCACACGACT
Organism: Sporothrix brunneoviolacea; assembly: GCA_021396205.1. Lineage (NCBI taxonomy): Eukaryota > Fungi > Ascomycota > Sordariomycetes > Ophiostomatales > Ophiostomataceae > Sporothrix > Sporothrix brunneoviolacea. Next base: position 119,968 of record WNYD01000046.1, read on the forward strand.
TTGCCGGGCCTGTCCGTTTGCCGTTTTCGCACGTCCAGCACCTGCGTTTGAAGTGATAGAGATGGTGCGACCGTCTCCGCACAGCTGTTGAGGTACTGCTTGACGACGGCATGCTTGGGGAAGAGCGCGCTCCCTTCTGGGAACCCCCGGTCGCAGTAGTTCATGAGCGTATGGGGGATGTTGGTCTCCAGCTGGTCATAGACGGGCGAAACAACGACCAGCGCCGCCTCTGCGTCGTTATCACCCGCATTGCGGACCAGCGTGTCTGGCCGGTCCGACGGCTTCGTTCGTGGGATGGTGAAGTCGCTGTCGACGACCTGGAGGGATGTGTAGTTCCACAATCCGCCGGCGGTGGCGCGCTGATCAAAGACCTCGATCTTGGAAAACGCCTTCTCCGCCTGCAGGTACCTAACGCAGGTGAAGTCAATATCGCAGATCACCTCCGACGCTTTGTTATCTCGAAATGCCGCGATCGGCGGAACAGACGTACTTTGCAGCGGCAAGGCCGCACGCGCCGGCCCCGATGACGGCGACCCGGTCGACCTTAAGTTTCTCTTCGAGATGCATCGGTGGCATTCGGAAGCAGTTAGTGTCGTACGATGGATGCGAGACATCAACAAACGGCATCTGCGGCTCTGGATAGGCGGAACGCACCCTTATGGCTCTGGTCTGACCACGTGATTCTGTCCCGCAAATAAGCCATGCAGCTCAGGACACGGCCGCTACTGCGATAAAAGCTTCACACTTTCTATGATCCTGGTCCTTTATCGCCCTCAACAATGGCGTGCTGCCGAGCTGCACGACTCGCACGGCTGCTGGCGAATCTGGGAACGCACCTTTGGTGCCAAATTTCCTATCCTAGTTCGCTAGTCCCTCTAATCGGGGCGAGGCCGACACCGATGGCGGCAATGTTGGGAAATGGTTATCTCCTTAGAGCCCAAAAGTTTACGTTTTTAGTGCGACGCATATAATTGGTTAAAACCCCTGTATTTGCCCCGCCAGTACACAAAACTACATACAAATCCTTATCAAAACCAAGTACCTTATCGGGCATCCAGACAATGCCATTTGTCCCAACAGTCTCTTTTTGAATTATTACACAACGCAACGCCGCACTGCGTACATCCCGTAATAACGGAGTGTTTTTTGTGTTGATTCGTAGTTAATTGAGGCTGACCGAAGACTGTATTACGCCGTTTTGATGAGCAAAAGGCGCAAAATCCACGCTTCTGAAGCCGTGATTTGACGTGGTTTTGTTGTAGCGTTTCTATCGTCGATAAGCCCTTATTACGAAGAGCTACTTGCTGGCCAAATATCTCGAAGATTTGTGTATATAACTGCTTTCGAAATGCGCCTTGATTGGTGATAGGTGTGTCCCAGCCGTATCGTTGAAGAAGATACGTATTCGTAACGGCGACTTCGAGTAAAAATAAATAAAGAAGCGCCTGCTGGCCGCCGCGTTTTATCCTTCTTTTCGCCTGAAATCTAGCCCGTAGTTAATCACCGATATCCACGCCGTTTATGTTATTATTATATGCATTAATTAGCTCTGGGATCTCTAGCTTTTTAGTGGCCTCTTCTTGAAAGGGCGCCCTCGCAGTCCTGGCGCTTGTAGATGATTTTCCTGGCCTTCGGCGAAGCTTTTTAATAGGAGACTCCCAGCCGTCGTATGCGGTGCTTAGAAGAAGCACAAATGCGTTATTCTTGAAGCCGAATTGCATCACATCTTTAGATTTATGCTTTCTGGCGAAGACGGTGCCCCATGGGACCGAATCCTTTGTTTTATCTTCTGATTTCAACGCCGTGAGCTGTTTACTATCGATTCTGTTCGGGCGAGTGGTGCTAGTCGCCGTAATCCCTTAATTTCTTAATTCTGTAAGAAGCTCGGGAGTCGTGAAGAGATTATCCATGAAGTAGTGATATCCATGGGAAGGAGACGGCGGAGGAGGTAGTCTCTGGAGAAGAGCTGCAACGACCCCTTGCGTAGGAGCTAAGTCTGGATAATTCGCTTCCGTGTATTCGACTGGGCCACGCCCCTTAGAGTGAAAAAACCATTGAAGGAAGTAGCTAGAGTCTGTAACTACCCATATCTTATATCCTATAGGTATTGGCTTGTTTGGTAGATGAACGATATCTTTACTTCTTCCTGTGAAGCGGACCATGGCTTCGTTAACACTTATATTCGAGGAGGGCTTCTAAAGGGTAGTAGAAACGTGTTGAATATGGCTGCTCCAGCTTTTGATTTTATCGAATACTGAGACAATTGGCTGTTTCGTATCCCACGTACAGAAGCGGCGATATAATTTAAAAAACCGATTCCTCGTTATAAATCTAGTGATAGGATGTAACGCACTCGTAGACGAAGTATCCCAATAGCCTCGTATCGAAGGGAGCGGGCAATAACTCATATAAATTAACACACCAAAAAACAAATACACCTCTTCTTTACACGTCGGTCGCCACTCCTTTTGCCGCCTTTCGTTGATATATATAACCCATTCTTCGGCCATAGAGGCAGGGCAAAACATAGCAAAAATATCAAATAAATTTTGAGGCAAATCTGGTGAAATCTGACGATCAAAAGGCTGTAATTGAATACGGTCAAAAACAGGGCGATTCAAAAGAGGACGGAGTGTCGGCTTCGGTAGAGGCTTCAAAGGAGACGAAAGGGGTAGTAATTTTTCAGAAGGAGTCTTCGTAAATCGAGGCTTTTTGGCTATACTGGCCTCGCCAGCAGGCGAGGCTAGTTTCCGCTTTTTTCCTGCCATTACATAGATAAAATTTCAAAAAGAAATGTCATGTCGATGGCGCGACAAAACTACACCTATTTTACGTGGTGAGGGGTCGCGCGCGGTACGCGCGCGTACCCCTGTCTACGGCTGAATTTTTTGTACACAAAGGTCGACGAAGACGCACTAAAAACGTAAACTTTTGGGCTCTAAGGAGATACCCGACTAAGACTTGCGGGTCTCGTATCGAGGAACGACGACGCCATTTCGCCGAGGAAATTCCCCGATTGAGATGTGTGCCTCTCTTTTGGTCGGACGCAATCCGGAAGCAGAAATTCGACTTGCATTCGCAACGATAACGAACACAGAGTCGGGCCAAGACGCAGAGCGCCCCTTTCTTAATCTATCCGAGTCGGGGTCTTGCGATCTGGCGATCTTGAGATCTCGAAGGGCCTAGCTGTGGAGATGAAACCGAACATCCACCGCTTCCGCGTCCGGCGGCCCTCGCAAAGCCAGAGCCATGCGGCGCACGCGGGCGATGCGGACAATGCGGTCGGTCTAGACGGCCTGGACAGCGCGGGCGGCGCCCAACCTGCATCATCGCCAGCACCACCGCCTGCCACCAGGCGACAGAGGATACGCCACAGCATTCCTGCCTGTGACCACTGCCGGCGCTTTAAGAAGAAGTGCAGCCGCACGTTCCCGGTATGCGCCCTTTGCGCCAGCACCGGCCATGAGTGCTCCTTTTCCACGGCGGCGGCCAGCAGTGACGCCCAGATGCACCATCTCCGCGCGCGCATTGCGTGGCTGAGCCGCTATGTCAACTCTTCCCTGCCGACGGGCCAGGCTCCCGTGGAGACAATCAAGACCGGTCTCGACTTGGCATCGACCCTGGCCCTGAGCAACCCATCGCCGTCGTCGTCGACGTTGTCATCACCTGCGCGGCCAGCAACGGAGGCTTCGACCACGACAGGTGGCGTGCATCCTCCGTGGCGAAGCGTGGCTGTGATCGACACCCAGCCCAATGCCCAGTCCGATTCGCCGTCCGCCCAGAGCACTTCTTCTGTCTCGGCGCGCCGGGCAGGAACCGACTCGCACGACGTCGGACCCAGCATCTCCAGCATCTCCACTGTCGCCAGTGATACTACGGTATCAGCACCGATACTGCCCCAAGACGCGCTTGCCAGACGACTCGTGGACGCCTACTTTCGGAATGTGAACCGCGCCTATCCGTTTGTGGACCGGGTGAAGGTGCTGCGCGACCTCGAGACGGCAGCCGACGTGGCCAGCCGCCGCCGCAGCCGAGACGGAGACGGAGATGCGGCCTCCGGTTCCAACGCCACTCTGCTCTATCTGATCATGGCCATCGGCTGCACGACGCTGCAGCGCGCGGGGCAGATCCCGTCGGACGTGGTGGCCAAGTTCAACGTCAACTACACGGAGATCCTGCAAGAGTGCTTCGGCAAAGAGGAGGACATCGAGTCGGTGCAGATTCTCGTCCTCCTGGCTCTCTACTCCTTCTTCGACCCCAACGGCGCCTCGGCCTGGTCCATCGTCGGCATCGTGTCGCGCCAGGCCATCCTGCTGGGCCTGAGCCGGCGCATTCTGCCCGAGGAGGCGGCCGGCCTGTCCGTGACGGTGGTGGAGCTGCGGCACCGGCTCTTCTGGAGCATCTACATCCTGGACCGCATGATCGCCGCGTCGCTCGGGCTGCCGGTCGCCCTGGTCGACGAGAACGTGGACGTGCCGCTGCCCAGCCTGACGATCGACGAGTTCGCGTCGTCCGAGCGCACCAGCTCGGCGTCGATCCTGCAGACCAGCCGCCACGTGATCCAGCTGCGGCAGCTCGAGGACCGCATCCTGCGCCAGGTCTACGCGCGCAAGAAGGCCGAGGTCAGCGCCCTGGCGCCGGCCGACCGCCGCGCCCTGCTGCAGGACATCCGCGCCGAGATCGAGAACTGGTACAGCAGCGGGTGCCTGCTGTCGCCGCTGGAGCCCGACAACGTGCCCATCCACAACTCCATCACGTGGCTCAGCGCGCGCTACTACAACCTGCTGCTGCTGCTGTACTACCCGTCGCACTTCAACGCGTTCGCGCCGACGGTGTCGCGGCCCGAGCTGCTGCGGTTCGCCCAGAAGTACCTGCAGGCCACGGCGGCCCTGCACCAGCAACGCCAGCTGCCGCTCAACCGCATCACGTTCTGCCGGCTGCTGCCCGTCAGCCTCGTGCTGATGCACAGCTTCTTGGCCTACGCCGCCGAGGGCGCGGCGTTCCCGGCCGCCGACGACGTGCCCATCCTGGTCAACATCGCCGAGTCGTTTCCCGACGGATGGACGCAGGCGACCCAGGCCGCCCACATCCTGCGGCGCTTCCTGGCGGTCGTGTCGGGTCTGTCGGGGTTCTCCGTCGCCGGCGCCGGCTACGAACCGGGAAGCTACTTGGCCCAGCACGTCTACGCGAGCGAGCAGGCGTCGGTGCGCGGCTCGACGCGCGCGCTGATGCAGCCCCTGATTGCGGCGCTACTGGCGTTGATGCAAGAGACGCTGGGCCGCACGTCATTTTTCCTGTTCCACGAGATGCTCGAGGAAAAGGACGCGCGGGCGTCGCAACCGCAACAGCAGCAGCAGCAACAACCACAACCACAACAACCGCAGATCGGGTCGGTCCAGTCGGTCCAGAGCGACAGCACCAGCATCGTGTCGGCGGCACCCAATGGCAGCGGGGCCATGATGAACTATGGCTGGGGCCCGCTAGAGCTGGACTTTCTCTAGCGGCCGGCCCCTTTGTTTGGTATCTCGCCACCGCAGGATGAACTATCTTTGTTTTAGCTCTTTATGATTTTTTGTTCGCTATGGAGAACGGACAGGGATGAGCCACGCGGCGGGCGCCACCATTACGAGGACGGCAATTGCATCGGGCTCTGCCCGACTGACTCGAATCTTGAGCCGACTGACCGCAACGTTAGCGGTTCTCATATTTGCGGGCAACCCCCGAACGAAGGGAAGCTTTATCAGAATTTATCTGGCACGCCGTCGATGGCGTGCGCGCCGCCTGGGGCAATCAATCTCCGCCCAGTGACGACACAAAAAAGGCAAAAAGCAAGACGCGACACGCCGACTATCGGTTTGCCAATTTCTAATCTTCAGCATCTCTGGTTGCCCAGACAAGTTTGCGGTATCTTGGCCAGCGTATCCCCTTGCGTTTACGTCGTACCTTTTTCCTTTTCGGTGACCCAACGTGCAACCGCCCAACAGCCCCAAGACCCCCTCCGTCGTAACGATGGTGTCCGAATCAGAAGCCCGCGAAATCTATGCCTCCGCGATCCATTTCGACGGCCTGAACATCTGCAACTTCTCCCGTGAGATCTTCGAAGCATGGCACAAGGGCGGCATTGACGGCGTGTCGGTCACGTGCGGACTCTGGGAGGGCTTCCGCGGCAGCATCGCCAACGTCGTGCAGTGGAAGAAGTGGTTCGAGGAGCACAGCGACCTCATTGTCCAGGCGCACACGGTCGCGGACATCCGCCAGGCCAAGAAGGACGGCAAGACCGCCGTGTTGCTGTCATGGCAGAACACGGCGGGAATCGAGGACCAGCTCGACTACCTGCGCGTGTTCCGCGACCTCGGCGTGCGCAAGATGCAGCTGACCTACAACACCCAGAACTACTCGGGCGCGGGGTACACGGAGCCCAACGACTCGGGGCTCACGGGCTTCGGCCAGCAGGTCGTCGACGAGATGGCGCAGCTCGGCATGGTCGTGGACCTGTCGCACGTGGGGCCCAAGACGACCCGCGACACGATTGCGTACGCGCCCGAGGGCAAGCCGCCCTGCTTCTCGCACATCCTGCCGGGCGGCATGAAGGACCACCCGCGGAACAAGAGCGACGAGCTGATCCGGCTGCTGGGGGCCAAGGGCGGGTTCGTCGGCCTGTCGCAGTTCGGCCCGCACATGGCCAAGGGCAACGACAGCACGATCGACGACTACGTCGCGGCGGTCGACTACGTCATCGGCCTGATCGGCGAGGACCTCGTAGGCATCGGCAGCGACGCGAGCGAGGGCCACGGGCGGCCGAGCGACTTCATGGCGTGGTGCAACAAGGACAAGGGCTACGCGCGGCAGCTGACGCCCTGGGGCAGCCAGACGGTGGTGAAGCCGCTGGGCCCGCTGGCCGAGCGGGCGGAGCTGGCCCTGGCGATGGCGCGGGCGGGCTGGAGCGAGGAGAAGATGCGCAAAGTACTGGGCGAGAACTGGCTGCGGTACCTGGAGAAGATCTTTGGCGCGTAAACCACAAAGAAACTCAAATGAAAGAAAGCGTTTTGTTCTGCAGAATACCCGCAGCATCCATCCTCGTGAAAACCGCCTCTGCTTGCACCGCGTGTTCGAACTACGTAGACTGCATGTCCATCCAGTTACCCGGTTCACAACACATGTCTACCGATATCTTGGCCGGGTATCAGTGCCGGGCATGCAATCGTGCTGACCAACGATGTCCATCTGCTCTCGTGTGACGGCATTGTATCCAAGAATTCGTCGATAGCCAATTTGCTACGGGATGGGTGCGTCGATAAGAAACGCCATGAAATCTTTGTCGCGATTGCGCCGAACCGCGCTGTTCCTATCTTTAGTGGTAGCGTCGCTTGTCGTCCATACCGCATCGGGCAGTTTCCATCGGGTCCGCTCCGTAGTCCGGTGGGTCTCGTATTCCGCTTAGCCTCGAAGGATCCCGGCAGTCATTTTCGGACCCACCCACGACACCACAACACCGGATGGCAAAAAGCCACAAAAGACAGACATGGGAAAAACTGCGGGCGCGGTGCGACAATATGTTGCAGGGCCTGTCACTCTTTGCTCCAATTCACCCTTGTCGACACTAGAACAGCATCCATCTCGTCGTCTGTCGACCGCATCTTCACCCGAACGCATCAGCCGCCTCCGAATGTACCAAGATAACGTGCTCGCATCGCGGATTGCACCATGGTCGAGTGATCAGGCTATGAAGTAGAAAAGGGACGACGATCGGCATCGAGAATTTTCATGCAGCAGACCACCAAGCCCCTGCTGTCTTTCGTTGAAGCTGCCGCATCACGAACCGTAACAATAACACACAACATGAGCAACATTGGCGACAGCGCGGCGGGCAAGCTGCCCGCCGCAGACGCCAAGGACGTCTCCTCGGACGCCGAGGCGGACGTGTCCAGCAGCACGGTCAGCGACGGCCGCAAGCTCCCGCTGTCCAAGCGCGTCCTCCGCGTGCTCTGGGACACGCTGGACAAGACGCCCGAGGAGCGCGCCTTCATAGCCAAGATCGACTGGTGGATCCTCAGCTACGCCTGCGTGGCGTACTTTGTCAAGTACCTGGACCAGACCAATGTATGTTCTCTCTGCGGGCACATGTTCTCCACAATGACATCGCCAACAACAACCCCAGCTAACACATCGTCTCTAGGTCAGCAATGCCTACGTCTCGGGCATGAAGGGCGACCTCAACATGAAGGGCAACGACCTCAACTTCCTCACGACCTACTGGACCATCGGCTACATCATCGGCCAGGTCCCGTCGCAGATCGCGCTGTCCTACGTGCGCCCGTCGATCTGGCTGCCGTCGCTCGAGCTCCTCTGGGGCTTCCTCGTCATGGCCATGGCCGGCGCCAAGAACATCGAGACCATGTACGCCCTGCGCTTCTTCTCGGGCCTCCTCGAGGCGTCCGCCTACCCCGGCATCATGACCCTGCTCGGCAATTGGTACACGCCATTTGAGCTCGGCAAGCGGGCCTGCATCTTCCAGGCCTCGTCTAGCGCGGCCCAGCTGTTCTCGGGCTACCTGCAGGCCGCCCTGTACAAGGGCATGGACGGCACCGGCGGCCTGGCCGCGTGGCGGTGGCTGTTCATCTTCGACGGCATCATCGGCATCCCCATCTCCCTCTACGGCTTCTTCGCCATCCCCGACTCGCCCACCACGGCGCGCACGCGCTGGCTCAAGCCCCACGAGAAGCAGATGGCCATCGACCGCATGGCGGCTGTCGGCCGCAAGCCGGTAAAGAAGCTGAGCTGGCCCATCTTCAAGCGCGTGCTGCTCTCGTGGCCCATCCATTTATTCAGCGCCACCTTCATCGCGCACGTGCTCGGCATCCGCATCTACTCCTACTTCAACGTGTGGCTGACCAGCACCGGGCGCTGGTCCGTCGCCGAGGTCAACATCCTGCCCTCGATCGGCTACGGCCTGCAGATCGTGTTCACGCTCTGCTACGCCTGGACGAGCGACGCCATCGGCATGCGCTGGCCCGTCATCGTCTTCGCCGGCTTCGTCGCGCTCATCGGCTGCATCATCCTCAGCGTCTGGCCGTCGGACAACATCCCGGCCATGTTCGTGGGCTGGCTGCTGACCTTCTGCGAGACGGGCGCGGGCGCGCTCATCATCACGTGGATCAACGAGATCCTGTCGCACAGCGCCGAGGAGCGCGCGATCGTCATCGGCTGCGTCGAGGCCATCTCCTTCACCTTCCAGGCGTGGGTGCCGCTGCTGGTGTACAACACGGGCCAGGCGCCGCACTTCAAGATCGGCTACCCGATCGCCGCCATGTTCTTCGCGCTGGAGATCATCTTTACCGTCGTTATCTATTTTATGGTGAAGCGGTGGCCGCAGGGGCCGAAAGAGCCGCAAGAGTCGGAAGAGCCCCAGCAGCCGCGAGAGATAACGGAAGAATAGGATCGGCAGCATGAGAATATTTTTGCCAAATAAATAGTTTATCGTTTATATCTAGCCTACAAATTTCAGCGAGCCATAACGGCGTATATTCATTGTACAGAGTGCCACTCTGAATCATGCTTCTCTCGCAAATATTTTACAACTGGTCACGGCAAGCCAGATGCTACAGAAGCTTGTTCGACATCTGTCTATGGCTATTCTCAGAACAGCATAACGTATGATACGAATCTGCTCATTGAGAGTTTCCATTTTTGGAGGTGCGCCGCCTGGGCTGCTGCGGCTCAAACCTGCTTAGTTTATTTCGTGATACGCGTAAGAGGCCAAGCGGAGAGAATCACGCACAGCCGCCGAAAACAGCATCGAGTGTAGTATAAAGCCGTACGCGAAAGAAAGTCTTATATAACGAAGAAGCTAAAGATACACATTAAAGCGAGAAGCGCAGTTCTGGCCGCCGCTTTTGGCTCGCACGTAGCGCCGCTTCTGGCGGCCTTAAGAGTGAGACGGTTTGTCCCTTTAAAGTACTCAACTGTTAGGAACTTCCCTGACAGTACTAATTATGTTCTATTAGAGGGCCGTCATCCGCCATTCACTTTCGCACCATTCTCTGCCCCGTTTTGTACTCCGTTCTTGTGCGTCACGGCAGCGTCAGCGACGCGGACCATGTTGTCGACCATGATTTGGCTGGCGCCGAGGTAGTTGGCGGGATCGCACACGCTGCGGAGGGCCGCCTCGTCGAGGTGGGCCGTGACGGTTGGCTGGGCGGTGAGGATGTCAAAGAGGTCGCGGTCGGACTCGATGGACTGGCGGCAGGCGTCGTAGACGACATCGTGGGCGGCCTGGCGGCCGAGGAAGGGGGCGAGGCGCATCATGGCGGCCTCGCTGACGATGAGGCCGCGTGTGGAGCTGAGGTTGGCGCGCATAGCGTCGGTGTGCACGACGAGGCCGGCGAGGGCGAACTGGGTCTGGTGCAGGGCGCCAGCGGCAGCGACGAACGCGGCAGGGATGGCAGCCCACTCGAGATGCCAAGGGCCGGAGGCGCGCTCAAAGTCGACGACCATGGCGTCGAGGCCGAGGGCGGCCTGGCTGCGCAGCAGCTTGGACGCGGCGTAGATGACCTCGGCGGAGATGGGGTTGCGCTTCTGCGGCATCGTCGACGAGGCGCCGCGGTGCGGCACGAACGGCTCGGCAACCTCGCCGAGCTCGTTGGACGCCATGACAATGATGTCGTAAGCGATCTTGCCCAGCGAGCCGCCCACGAGCGCCAGGAAGTTGAGGATCTCGGCCACGGTGTCGCGCACAGAGTGCCAGGTGATTGGCGGATCCGCCAGCCCCAGCTCGGCTGCCAGCGCCGCGCGCACGCGCACGCCGGCCGTGCTGTCCGGATCCGCCTCGCTACCGAGCGACGCCAACGTGCCGGCGGCGCCGCCGAACTGCACCAGCAGGCAGCGCCGCTCGATCTCGCCGAGGCGCTCGAGGTGCCGCACAACGCCCGACAAGTACACGGCGCACTTGTAGCCGAACGTCACCGGCAGCGCGTGCTGCAAGTGCGTGCGCCCGGCCATCAGCGTGTCGCGGTGCTTCACCGACAGCGCGCGCAGCGTCGCCGCCAGCTCCTCCAGCTTGGCGCGCACCAGCTCCAGGCCGCGGCGCATCTGCAGTTGCGACGCGCAGTCCATGATGTCCTGCGTGGTGGCGCCCCAGTGCACGAACTTGGCCACGTCGGGGTCGATCTGGGCCACGAGCTGCTTGATTAGCGGCAGCACCGGGTAGCCGACGATCTCGGTGTCGAGCGACAGCTGGTCGTAGCTGATGATGGTCAGTGCACAGCAGAGAAAAGGTGACAGCACCGGCGGCAGGGGCTACTTACTCGATCGTGACCGAAGCAGCAGCCTTGGTCAGGGCGTCGCCGGCCGCGGCATCGATCATGCCGACCTTGGACTGCGCCCGGCCGAGAGCTGTCTCGACCTCGATCATGCGCGTGACATAGGCCTCATCCGAGAACACCTCCCGCATCTCCTGCGTGCCGTAGAGGTTGCGGAACACACGCGAGTCAAAAACGGACGTCGCCATGGCTGTCTGATGTCGATGCTAAGGTAACGGTAGAGCTGTTCGCCAGCTCGGAACAGGCGGATGACGGGACGCCGAAGTCGTCCCATGGCAGCTTTATACAGTGGCACGACGTTGCTGCTGCTCACCACGCGCAGCTGACAAGGTCCACCAGCTGTGCCGTGTTCGGCTCTAAGTGCTATTCCGGCGCTACGGCAAGGCGGTCCCTGGTATGTTATGGGGCCCGCAACTAGTCCCGGCTTACGGAGTACTTTCGCTTCGATTTTTCTGCCGCTATACCCCACATCGCCTCATCACTCCGTAGTCCTCGCCGGAACTAATCTGTGTTTCCCCAGACAAAACACTCCAGCGCAACTGCCCGACACACATGACAAACTGATATTACAACTTTACGTCGCGGCCCGGTCACGAGAACAGATGAGCGCTCCGGCTTCGCCGTCTGCAGGGGCTGGACAAGTCTGGTGAGAGCGCGCGACCCCTGTCGTGATCCCCGTGGAGACGTCACAACTGACACAGACCAGTGACAGGTGTCGTCTGTACGCACATTCTCTGACTTTCGGTTGTTTTGTGCCTGATCATGGGACAAAGAGCTAACGGCACGCAGAAAGAAGGTCAAGTGCGATGCCGTTGTCCCAGCCGTGAGTCTGCTCTCCCCGTGCCGAGTTAACCTCTTCTGACTGGCCAGTGCACGAACTGCTCCGCAGCCGGTGTGGCCTGTGTAGTGTCCACGAGGCTGCGCAGGAAGACGAAGATCCGTGGCTTTCAGCAGCCGCCGAGCGATGAGCTGGTACGCCAGCTGCAGGCAGAGAACGACGAGCTACGGCGGGCACTCGCAGCCGAAAGGGAGACATCAGCTTCCCTGCGTGCCCACGTCGCGCTGGGCGCTGGGACGCACATTCAAAATGTCCATGGTAGTACTGCTGCGGCCAGATCAGCCTCCCATCGGCACCCGCCCAACTCAACATCTGCCATTATCAAACATATGGGCCGCATGGTCCCCGATGCCCAAGGCGGCGAGCGCTTCTCCGGATCGACATCAGGCGTCCATTTTATCCTCTCTGTCCAGCAGAGTTTGCAGGCGCGTCGTCTTTGGATGCTGCCCTTCCCCGAGAGCTGCTTCTGCCTACATCTGCTTGAAATATGCCGGGCGCGCGAGATAAGCGAGTTTGTGGGACTGCTGGCTGTCGACGCTTCCACCCGTGACCCTCACTACGGTGGCGCTGCCACCCTGCCATCTATTGTTAGAGACCCGGCACGTTACTTCACCCAACCTATATCCTTCTATACGGAGCAGATAAACCTTTTTGCCAGGCATTGGGGATCATTTTGTCCTATTGTGGCAACGACAGACTTGTCCCGGTCCCTATCTACTCTTTTGCAACACCCATCCGCAGCCGCACCCCAGCGGAAAGACCCTCTTGAGACTCTGGCAGTACTCTTCCACTTGTGCATCGTCCTTGTTTTTAATTCTAAGGGAAGCAGTGATCATGGCGACAACGACAGCGATGCCCAAAGCCACGTGCACGAGCATCTCGCAACCATTCACGCGGCCGTCCCCCACTTCATTGTCAAGGGTGACATGTCCAGTCTCCGCAGCCTCATACTGTTTGCCTTCTACCTGCAGGTGTCTAACCAACCCTTGCTGATGGTCTCGATGAACGGCATCCTGGTGCGGCTGGCACAGTCACAGGGACTGCATCGGCACAACCGGCGGTTCAAGCTGATGCCTGGCCAGATCGAAATGCGGAAGCGCATGTGGTGGTGGATCTACATGTTTGACAAGTAAGCTTTCCTTCACAATCCTGAATCGCGCTCCTTGCTCACATCACAGAGTTGTTTCTATCGTCCACGGCCTGCCGAGGCTCATCACCGACGACGACGTGGACGTTGACTACCCCTTGGACTGTGAGCTGAACGAAACTGACGCCACCGCCCCGGCCTTCCCGCTGCCGGGCGAGACCACCCTCGTCAGTGGCTTCACAACGTACGTCCAGCTTGGCCGCATTCTCTCCGACATGCTCGCCGAGCTGTATACCACCACCAAGCGCCGCCGAGGCGCCGAGAAAATCGCCACCCTGCAAGATGCCGTCCAGGCGTGGCGGCAGCGCACTGGCTGGCCGCACGATGCGGATGGCACAGACGCTGCCGATCCGCCCGACTATGCAGAATCGCTGGGGCCGCCCGACTCCGATAGCCACGGCAAAATGGCCCTGTGGACGGCGTTCATGGCACACCTCACCACCATGCTAATCCACCGACCGGCCCTCACTTTCGTCGACACAACGGCGCCCTTCGCAGAGAGCCTGCGTGTCTGCGCCGAGGCCAGCGCCGCAATACTGCGCCTGCTCAGTTCGCCGGCGGGTCGCACAATTCTGGGCATCGCGCCGGCCGGACCCGGACTTATACTACAGTGTGGCCTCATGCACGTGTTTTACCGCGTTACGATGCACAGACAGGGTGATGCCTTACATGACCAAAGCGACCGCGACCCGCAAGGAGACCCGCTGGACCTGGCACGCCGGCTGCTCGCTGGCTACCGTCCGACACCGTTCAGTTGTGTGCACCTCGGTATAGCAGTGCAGCCGTCTACCACGCCGCTTTCTGAGCCTCTGGTTTCTGCGCTGGCCGAGACCAGTAGCTTGCTCGCGTCTCTCTGCCAGGAACTGCGAGGCATTGCTGTCGCTGGACCTGGACCAGGGCCGGGACCAGGGCACCATCATCAACAACTTCAGCAGCAGCCGCCGCCAACCACAGCCTCTCCCGGCTCCCTGCGGAGTGCCACGAGCCTCTCCAGCCTGTCCCAGTTGGCTCCCTCGGACGAGCCGAATAGCCTACTACCGCACACGTTTGACATGCTAGGTGAACTGGGCGCCCTTGACTCGCTCAACCAGCATGCGGAGCTACAGTGGATCTTTGATGATAGCACGTCGATGGATTTTGGGGGCCAGAATTGGACGAGAGCGGACCAGAATTGAGAGTGCACACTCTCAAGGAGTGCTTCTAGTGGCATATATTAGGGCGAAATTACCTCTACAAATTGTACTTAGTCAGGTGACTGGTGCCTTGTACCGAAAGTTGCTATGTATTTATGCGCTATTTTGGTGCAGGCCTCCATTCCGACTTGACGAGAAGACAATCACAATTCCGACAAAAGTCTTTAGACCATGTTTTTGTACATACATAGCAGCACTCGCAGCAATGCGGTGCGACAAAGTGAGATTTGGCGTGTCCGTCTATCTTTTTTCCACATGTCTCCGCATTAACTTCTTGTCACGCGGTGCCGACAAGCCGGCACGGCCTAAGCGGCCGGAATAAATTCTTGGCCCTTCGGGCTAAAGCCGTATTCCGGACCCCAGAGTTGCGTTCAGATGAACCTATTCCGAACCCCACGGGGTCACTTGTTGAAGAGCACATGCAGCACAAATCCCCGGGGTGCGGAACACGGGGATGAAGAAAACAGGGCGCTGGACAGCCTGCGTTATTTAAGACACGTCGGTCGCACTCTGACCATAACGATCCGGTAGGGAGTCTTCAGAATTTTCATATTGCGAGGACCGAGCAGCCTTTCTAACGAGCAGACAGCAAACACAACTCACCGACAGCACCGACAGTCCTTACGCGCGATGGCTCCAGCCGGCAAGTTCCTCGGCCTTCGCGGCCAGTCCCTGATCTTAGCCCAGATCCTCACCATCGTCGCCCCAGCCTACATTCTCTTTGGCTACAACCAGTCCAACCTCGGCGGCCTGGTCAGCCTGCCCGACTTTGTCAAGACCTTCCCGCGCATCGACACCATCAACACAACGGGCTCCGAGAAGAGCAACAACGCCACCATCCAGGGCCTCGTCGTCGCCACCATGACGCTCGGCGCGCTGCCGGGCTGCCTGTCGTGCTCGTGGTCGGCCGACCGTTTCGGCCGCCGCGCCATCATCTTTCTCGGCGCGCTGCTGAGCCTCGTCGGCGAGATCCTAGAGGCGTCTTCCTTCAGCCTGGAGCAGCTTATTATTGGCCGCGTCATTCTGGGAGCAGGCATCGGCATGCTGAGCGGCACCGTGCCGACGCTGCAGAGCGAGTGCGCCAGCTCGAAGAACCGCGGCAAGAGCGTCGTGCTCGTCGGCCTCTTCATGAGCCTCGGCTACGTGCTGCAGGCCTGGATCAACCTGGGCTTCTACGAGTACAAGGCCGGCGGCCCCGTGACGTGGCGGCCGCCCATCAGCATCGCCGCCGCCTTCTCCATCTACCTGATGGCCTTTACCTTTGCCATGCCCGAGTCGCCGCGGTGGCTGGTGCGCAACGGCCGCGCCTCTGAGGCGTGCGAGACGCTGTCCGCGCTCAGGGACCTGCCGCTGGACGACGAGGCCATCCGCGCCGAGATGTCCGCCATCGAGATCTCGCTCGAGGAGGGCGGCGGCGCCGACAAGAAGGCGTCACTGAGCGAGCTGCTCACCATGGGCGAGGACAAGCTGCTGTACCGCTTCTGCATCTGCATCCTGCTGCAGTTCTACCAGCAGATGTCCGGCGGCAACCTCATCTCCGTGTACTCGACCGTCATCTTCCAGCAGGGCCTCGGGCTCAGCGCCGAGACGTCGCGCATCCTGTCTGGCGGCACGCTCACCTGGAAGTTCCTCTCGTGCTTCGTCTCCTTCTTCACCATCGACCGCTTCGGCCGCCGCGCCGCCCTCATGGTCAGCGGCACCGGCATGGCCTCGTGCATGGTCGGCCTCGCCGTGGCCACGTCGTTTCCCAAGACCAACTTTGCCGCTCAGGTCATCAGCGTGCTCTTCATCTTCCTATTCAACTTCTTCATCCCCATCGGCTTCCTGGGCGCCAACTTCCTATACTGCACCGAGGTGGCGCCGCTGCGTCTGCGCGTGGCCATGGCCAGTATCTCGACGGCAAACCATTGGCTATGGTGAGTCCCCGTTTGGCGCTATCTATTCACTGTGATTACAAAATTTTAACATTCGCAGGAACCTTGTCGTCACGTTGATCACACCTGTGGCCATCAGCAGCATCGGATTCAAGTACTACATCGTGTATGCGGTCATCGGAGCTTGCATCCCTTTCTCTATCTACTTCCTGTACCCCGAGGTAGGTGCTCCTTCTCTTCAGCTTCTTCGTCTCTTTGCAAGCTTATCCATGCACTAACTGTTTAGACCATGAACATGCGCTTGGAAGACATTGACCTCATCTTCCGCAACAGCCCGTCGGTCCTGGAGACAGTGCGGTTTGCCAAGACAAGGCCGCACATTGTAGTCGAGGAGACAATGGTGGCGAAGGAGAAGTCTGCGCACTTAGAAAGCCCCTAATAGATCATCTGGGCCATTCGGTTGTTTCCATAGCGAATCGGTGGACTCTTGAGGGAGTTCTAAACTCTGCGTCGGGGCTCACGGCCTTGTTATGCCACCCGAATCAACTCATTGACTCCCCTACAAATCACGAGC
The DNA here is from genome assembly GCA_021396205.1 of Sporothrix brunneoviolacea. Classification (NCBI taxonomy): domain Eukaryota; kingdom Fungi; phylum Ascomycota; class Sordariomycetes; order Ophiostomatales; family Ophiostomataceae; genus Sporothrix; species Sporothrix brunneoviolacea. The sequence continues at coordinate 136,912 of WNYD01000046.1, forward strand.
CGTCTTTGAGGGCAAAGCACCGGCGCTGCACACTCAAGAGCCGGCGCTAAGCATGTCTGCACACCCGTATTTCTGTGGCTCCCAAGCAAGCATTGGCTGTATAATTTTGTCCCCTGGAGCCATGAGGCTGAATACGGGGTTGCCTGTTTCCCTCGAGTTCCCATGTAGGACTAGAAGGGGCCAAGGTGTCGGGCTTGTTGGGCTCGTCGGGCTTCAGCTGAACGCAACTTCCTTTCTACTATCTCATATCTTATATGCTTGCACTCGCAGCATCTCGTCCTCATTCTGCATCGCTAGCAATACTGCAATTCATCATGTTTCCCGACATCGAGAACATGGATCTGTGGCAGGAAATCTTTCTGCTTCTGCTACCCGTCCTGGCCCTTGTTGTCTTTATGTTCCTTTGCGCCATGCAGCTGTCCCCGTTCCAATATGTCTTTTATCTGGCCGTGACAGCCATCGTGGTGTACAGGGAGCGACCAGAGCCGCTGCCAACGCCCGTTTTTTTTGGTTGCTGGCCATCGAGGGCCTCCCTTTTGCCATTGTCACCGTCGGTGTCCCAAACAACATCGGCGTTCATTATGGGGGCAACATAGCCGGCGTCGTCCTATGGTGTCTGATCATCAGCAACCTGAACCATGTCGTGGCAGTGATACCAGCAATATTTCGCTTGTTTTTCGTTTTTGTCTGGCCTGTCCCCTTTGTTGTCTTGTTTGTACGCACCGAAAACATCGTATGCATCACAGCCCTTCTGCTTGCGCTCGCAACTGCTTTCGTCATGCTCGCCAATTTTCATTTCCTCATGTATCCCGGCTACTGGATCGGCTGGCCTCTCGTTGTGCTTGGTCTGGGCATGGCATTTACTTCCGATGCACCTTTGGCGTGGAACGTTATTGGATCGGTGCTTGTTGCCTTGCTGGGACTGCTCGTTGATCCTGCTCGCTCCGGCGGGCGCATCCTGCTCTTCGCCTTGGGCCTGTTCCCCTTGGTACTTCTCAGAGCCTTGTTCAACTTTGTCTGCATCTACCCGGAAACCTACCTTCCCCATTCAACCTGATCAGCCACCGATACAAAGTCCCCTCAGAAGTGTGGTCCCCCATCAGCCGGCTCACGAGTCCGCCAAACGCGCTGTATTCTCAGTGCGCAGATTTCACATCAAATTCCAAACTCATCATGGGCTCCTTCCAGCCCCTGGTTCCGCTGACAGAGTGGCACAGCGTTTCCTTTCGTCAATCCGCCTTGGTTGGAATATCGCCATGCCATCTCTGTCCGTTGATATGGAATTCCGTGCCCCCCGACGCGCTTGGCAGCCAGCCAATCGAAGGATGGAAGATCAAAGTCTGGCAGACCAGGCCGCTCTCACGCTACGTGTTTGCCAAGCTGTACAATGGCGACAAGCCCTTTGGACTCCATCTTCTCATTCACCGCGGGAAGAGTGCTACCGATCGTGAGGTTTCTTTTTCTTTTTGTTCTGTTTCCACGTCTACAGCTGACACATTTTCGATTGCAGCCGCAGTATCGATTGAGAGGCCCCGTACCGATTATTCCGATCACATGTCCCTGGCCAAATCCTGGCTTGCCGATTGCAAGAGATGCCACGGCGGAACCTGCTGCGGTACTAGCAATCCACCGCGTCGCAGACTCCCAGCTCGATTGATCCAGGTCGAACAGCCGGTCAGGAGGCCGTGAATGAGTTCTAGCAACTACTGTTAGCTGTAGAGTGTAAAGTAATATTGTTTTATTCGATTCTTTCTATTAATACTTTTACGGATTTTTATAAACATGACGCTTTTTTATGTTAAGGGCTCCTTTAGATTTTCCTTTTAGATCTTTACTACTACTTATACTATGTTATATCTTTATGGATTTAACCTATAATAAAACTAAGCAGAATTAAGTCATTGGTGTGGCCTCGTTATGGACTTTCGTTGGCACTTGCCCGTATACCTATGCTACTGACACGGTCTTGGCTCCTGTCGCGGTTGGCGCTGCCCTTACGTTCGCTCTCCCGGTCGTAGTGGACCATGACATTGGTTGTCCGCACAATGCCATTATAGGTCATAATTTCCTCTTCGCTGGCGTTGGGCGAGCTGTTCACGGCTGTGTGCGTCTTGGACCCCTTTAAGTCATGCAGCGCAAAGGAGGCCCTATAGCTGCCAACAAGCGTGTTTGGACGGCGGCTGTCTCTGCTCTGGCCATCGCCAACACCCCGCTCCTTCCGCCGGCTGCTGATGTCCGTAGTAGTACTTCCGCTTCCGTATGATTTGTTACCGCGCCCACCATTGCCAGGGGTGTCGCGATAGTTGTCGTAAGCATTGCCTCTGGTCGAGAAGAAGCGCGGGAACCAAGAGCGGATAAGACCACGCAGAGCCGGGGCTGAGGCACAAATGATAGCCAGGTTGATCTCGATGGCAGATGTACAGAAGGCAAGGGAGTAAAATGGATCATCCCCAGGCGGCAGAAAGAAGCCGCGGTAGAAGAAGACCAAACGAATAATACCAACAATAGTGACGCTAAAAACAGGAGTTAGTAAAGAGGAAAGTATTAAAACACTTGATATAACAGTTGAAGAAAATAAATAGAGAGCCTGAGGTTAAGGGGGGGGGAGTGGGGGGGCCATACATAACACCGAGCATGAATACGCCTAGCAGAGCAATCTTAACCCGTATAGGCATCTTGAGGTCCAGGAAAACCCAGAAAGGCAGGGCCAGGTTCAGTATATCGGTAAAGATCGTTAAAGCGGAGGTGGCGACAAGGAACTGGGCCTCCTCGATACAGTGGCCGCCGGGAATGGTTTTGTCCCAGCTGTAGGTGACAGGGGTGCACTCGAAGATGACGACAATGAAGATGGCGACCATAAGGGACAGGTTTAGGGCGTTAAGAATGTGGATGGACCAGCGGACGCCGGGCTTCTGGCTGCCGAGCTTGAGAAGGAAGAGCAGCATGGACGTCTTTACGAGCGCCAGGATGGGATTGTAAAGCACTTGGACCGCAAAGTTCCAGATGGCGGCCGTTTCGACGTCGTAGCTGACTGGCACGTTCCATATATGGATGCCGATAAAGTTGGTCTTCATGCACATATACATTGTGGCAGTTTCGGCAATTGAAAAAATCATGGCGACAGAGATCAAGGCATCGTCGATACCGAACTGCTTCGTTTTCAGACGGCTGTACACCCGCAGGCAGACAATAATGAACGCAAGCAGCGGGAAGAACAGGATGATGGCGAAGCCGAACTGTTGCAGCGGTGACGTCGGGTAGACAGCAGAAGTGCGAGCAAATAGACTGGCCGTCGAGTAGTCGGCTGTTTGTGCCGTTGTAGACAGAGCCTTCCTGGTGAGGATGTCGACGGCGTAGTGGTAATCCGGGCGCGCCATCTTTGCCTGTATGGGCTTTACTCAGTAGCACTCGTACCTGCGGCAGCCTCGGGAGTTAGTGTGTGAATAATACTGAGCCACTGGTGGTCAGTGGAGATTAATGTCTGTCGCCGTCGTTGTTATTTACTCACGTCTGTGGCTGGCCCCTTTATACAAACCACCTTCTCCTTAAGAGTAGAAGATAGGAAAGTTTGTGGCTCTATCAATAAGGGTGGATGTGGAGGAGAGAGGGAATTATAGAGAAGTTATAAATCCACGAAACAAGGATAAGAAAATAGGGGAGATTAAAAAAAAAACTAGAAGAAAACAACGAGGTATCAACCTCTCTCCTCGACTTTTTGGTATGCTATTCACAAACTCCGTTTTAGTTAGCATGGGTAAACGATGTTCGACAAATAATAAGAAAAGGGGGAAGAACAATCTTTCTGTTTTCCCGGTGTGGCATTCTTGCCCCGGCGAACCCGGCGTCAGATTAAGGTTAAGGCGTCTTTCTTATTTTCTTCTACTTTATTCGTCTTCCTGGTCACTATTTTATTGTTTTCTGCCGACTTTTCCATTTTCTGCTTCATTCCTCGCCTTGACTTCAATATTTTCTGTCCGTGCCCCGAACCGCTGTCGTTGGCTTTGACCTCTTGCCCCCTTTTAATTTGGAGACCAAATATCACCAGCATAAGCTCTCCTGTAGGAGGGTAGAGCAGGCAGAGCCCGAGAACTGCGGGGTAATAGAGAGGAGGCTTGGCCCGGCCCTAAAGATGCAGGTCGAAAATAGTGTTCGTACGTGCTTTGCAGAACGAGACCCAGGAAGGGAAAGTATAGGGAACCGCGCCGTGCGAGCAACACAAGCTAGATCAAAACAAGCTAGACTCATTTTCGGTCCTCCGTAGCTCAGAATGGTCTCTCGTCTCTACTCCGTAGCCTCCTTCCTAATTCTACTCCGTACACGGTTCTTAAAAACGATCCGAGCAAAGATGCGCTTTGACCTGTTGCCACGAACTGTTCAAGTATGGCTTTGCCCAGTCTTCGGAAGTCTCTATTGCTATGTCCCGGCAGGCAGGATGGCGCCAGATGGCATTTCCAGCCAAAACTTGAAGTCCGTTTCTTGTTCCCTTTGCTTATTCTAGCTTGGTCTCGCTGGCGTCTGTTGAAGAATATCAAGAAGAAGAAGAAGTGTGTCCGTCACCGAGCTCGGCTAGCTTCCAATTTCCTAGGTTAAGATATATCAGCTAGGTTTGCTGTCGAACCAATTGCATCCCGGTGCCCCGGTCCAGGTCAGACTTTCCTCCTCTACGGCATGGTCTCAACGAACAGTGTCCTCGCATCCTCGTATCGGCATTGGTCATTGCCGACCGGTCTCACCCTTGCAGCTCTTGCGCACCATCATGAGGGTGAGGCGGTCCAGCATTACACCAAAAGGACGGAAAACTCGGCACCACCAGGTCGCGTACTTGACCCGGGGTCGTGTGTGCCCTCACAAGCCTCGTGTTTGGTGACCTGGCCTTTGTCGCATCGCTGCTGACGAAGAGCGCGGCGCCGCACTTGGCGGAGACGGCTGCACGGAAACTGTGCGGCTCCATGTTAGGCAAGCGTTCCCCGCAAAATACGGTTGGGCTGTGTGGAATGGCCGCCAAATGCGGTGGGCAAAGCCTGCCATTTTCGGTGGCATTTTCACGCGGAATCACATACTGGTAGATAGATTGATTATTCCACCAATTTTTCTAAATCAAATACGCAAGAAGATGTAAAGAAAAAAGCCTAACCTGGGTCCCAAGCCCTATTTATAGGAGCGCCGTGCAGCTGCGAATTAAACATTACCAGCTGGTCACGGTTCACGTTTATGGGCACGGGCGCATACGAGAGAGGATATTCGCATCAGTCGAGGATGCACAAACTTTAAACAGCGGCTCAACAAAATCACAACACGAGATAAGTTGCATATATAGATCTACATTTAAGGGACCCGTTGGATTTACGTGAATTGTGGACGTGGATCTATCAATACATGAAGTCGCCAAATGGTATGCCAATGCATAAAAAAAAAGTAAAACAAAACACACTGAGAATTGCTTGAAGATGCCATTTAAACTTCGTTTCCTCGCCCTACACCTTAGAAAAGACTACCCACGTTCGTTAAAAGAAGAAATGCTGAATTTAAGCGTCAAAATAGTGGAACGGCTGCGCGAAGAGACAGGAACTTGACTTTCAGTTCCTGTCTTCTTGCCCCAGCTAAACTTGGAAGCATCTTCCAAGGCGCTTCTACTTCAGGTTACAGAGTCTCATTTCCTGTTCACGTTAGCTTTCTCACTTGACTGAAGTCGGACACAGCCCTCCGGCGGTTCATGGCTGCCTTCTATACTTCCGGTCTGTAGTTCCTTATGAAGGTATATTCATGCATCAAGTCGTAAATATTGTCAGTGATATCGCCGTGAGTCACTTGGCTGCTCTCTACAAGAGGCCGCAATGCGCGCCTGTTAGGTTTTATTATATTACCTATCTTGAAGCAAATGTAGCTGCATCTTGAGGACTGGATGATTTATAGCGGCTTTACGAAGGTGGTATTAAGATGCGATGCATAAATACACCTCCGTGAGAAACTATGTATAGGTAGAAAAGGTAAGAGGTAGTAAATTAGCATACTCTCATTGCCCACTGACTCTCCGTGTAATGTGCCACAATGTTAAACTTACTTCCAATGACCCTTACGCCTGCTCCCTGCCTGTGTTTTATTATGACATAAATAAATAAAAACATTGCGGCTCTCATAACTTTAGACCCGTATTCAAACCCGGTCTTTGTGCATCGACACGATCATGAATGACATATGTTCACCGAACATGTGAGTGTGTCAATCCTCCATCTTCCGTCGTAGGCGCAACCGCGCAATGAAATCTGGATTCGGTCCTCTTCTCGCCGACACGCCCATACCTAATTCTTCCTTTACCATCTTGTCAAAAGCTGCCATGTCTATCCGTCTATTAATCCTAATATCCTCTTCTGAATTAACGTCTTTGCGGAACTCGAAGTGTGGCTCTGTCCACGCCGAACTAAAATCCACTAGATGCCCCCCCGTATAGTTGCTCCACTTTACGTCCATAACGTATATTCGCAGACTATTCAAAGCCTTGAGCTCTCGACGCATTGACGTTATCAGCTTTTCTGTGATCTCGGGTTCTGTCTCGACTAAGTCTTTAACCAGCGCTCGGAAAGGCTGTCGCTTTGCGGGTGGCAAGGAGATCTCCTCTTCAGGCCGGTCCCAGTCTGTGATGTTGAATTTTTGGGCAAAGAACGATTCTTGCTTTGCGGGTATACTGATAAAGCCGTGGCATGCGATTGCGATTGGTTTTTTTCGTGGCTTCGACGCGATGCGTCCGTATGCTCGACATTCTGCGTAGAATGGGTCTGCCTGGCCCTCGATGTCCTCCCGCGATATGCGACTTCTTCCAGCTGGATCTAGCATTATGAGAATATCTTCCAGGTCGAAGAATCGAAACTGACTACTGTCAGTGCCCAACAGGCAGTCCAAGAATCGAAACCAGCTGTTACTAGTTTCTAAAACTAGTACATTTTTCGAGGCTTACAATTTTCAACGCGTAAAGCTCCCCATCAATCCGCACTTTGAAGACATAGCCATGATCTCCATTCGGTGATTGTTCCTCGTCGTCAGATCTGCCGAGTAGCTCGAGGTACTCTATTTTCTTGTAATGGCCATCTTTGAAGCGCCGAAGCTTTGGGCCTCTGATCCTCGGCAGTTCATCAGATGAGTCGATTGCAGCAGGTGACATGATGAGCGGGTAGTATCACAGGATGAAAGATGCTGGGAAACCTTGTCGCATCTGCCAACATTGTTCAAAACCAAGATGTTGACTGAATAGCTCTCACGGGCCTTCATGATGCTGTGGTCTCCGTATTGTATCCTTATCATATGGGGGCTGCTGGGGCCGCGCGTGGGGTGGTGCGGCAAGCACAAGCTGCAGCTCGCCGTTTTTGGACATCATCACATTGCGGAATATGCATGGAATGACGACGGGCAGCGGTGGGGGTCGGGCCACTCCGCATGACTCTAAACCTCTTAGATTTTAGCCCTCAACACCCACGAGGTGGTATCATGCGTCGCGGCCAGTCATAACTAATGCGACATGGATGAGAGATTTATGGCCAGCCTCACATGCAGCCTTCTCGCTCAGGTGAAGACGAGTAGAGATTTGTAGCTTGATTGTCGGGTGTGTTGGCAGTATATAACAGCTCGGAATGAAGCGCTGGTGCCCAGTTTCATTGCTATTCTCACTTGTCTAGATTTAACGGCTGCGTCTACATTGCTTACCACTATCGGTTTTACCATTATGCCGTCAACAGCACGTACATCGAGCAAAGCTCCTGATGCCGACCGCAGCCTGCTCCACCACCTCTCTACGAGACAACCAAAGCTCCAAGCTACTCCGCGATCCAAAAGTAGAACGAACACCACCCACCCGTTATGGCGAAGACCATCCAGAATCGCAAAGTGGGAAGACTTCGACTGTGAAAGCCTAATGAAATGTTGCGGCGGCCTCTTCTGTGAGATGCTCAAATACACCATTGAACCAATGAGCTTCCCCCACCTCGAGAAGGACAAAATCGGATTTGCGGACGAAGACGCTCTGGAGAAGCATTATGTATCGCAGTGGACATATCCAATCGTCACGACTGCGCTCTCCCAGGCTCAACGTCAGTCTAACGGCCGCGGCCTTCGACCGCCATTCGTCGAGATGGTCGCAGGCGGTAATGCCCAGGGTGGTTCTAGACACAAGCCAGACTGGGCTGGGACTCGGACAATGGTGCTGGGCAAGCCTAATCAAACGGTCAATATTTTGCCGGGAGACACGAAGGTCAGCTATAAATGGAAGAGCACGGAGATTGTCCCCGGGGGGGTGAACGAAGAAGATTCGGTTCAGAATTGGTTTTGGCCGCTCAGACAGATCTTCACCTACTGCATGAACCTCAAGACTCGGTATGGATACATCATTTCGGACGAGGAAGTTGTGGCATTCCGTGTGCGGGCGCCGCGTGAACGGCTCGACGAGAACAATTCTAAGCGCAAGATCGCAATCTCGAAGGACAGAGGCACAATTGAGTACGCGGCGATTTACGATTCTACGCAAAATCTGAGTGGCGAGAAGCGCTTGACGATGAACTTGGTCATATGGTGGCTCCATCTTCTTGCGGCCAATAACCGATCTATCCTCACCACTTACGTTCCGCTCGGAGAAGAGATCTTGGACGGGTTAGGCAGAGCTCCTACTCCTCTTAGACAGGAGGAAACACCAGCTACTAGCGAGGTTGCCGTCACGGACCGAGCATCGCCTGCTACCACGGTCAGGACCAACGACAATATGACCGAGACGGAGGCTATTATCTTTTCTCCGGAGGTGTCGACTTACGGACGTTCTTTCAACTCGCTGCCTGGTCCGACGGAATCATTTGCATCGATACGTTCTTCGGGAAGTGCGCGTTCTAAGCGGAAGCGGAATAGTGTGGAGCCTGATGCAGGAGCATTAAAACTAAAGAAGGGAAAGGCAAGGCGCTAGGAAGGAGGCCGCAGGGTAAAATCTGCTTGTTTTCTGAGTTCAATGGGAGCCGAAACCTACGAGCATTGTCCTGCAAGATCGCACGCTCTCTCCCCTAGCAGGTCTCTACCGGTCGGTAGCGACGGTTGCTGTATTTAGTCTATTTTCCCAAGCGCAAACATGTACTCACTTGAGAATACAAAACGAGAGATGAAGAGCAGCAGACATGGAACGCCCAGCCTTAATTACTCTGAGCTCTAGAGCTGCGATATCGAGGTGGTGGTCGCCTCGAGGAGCCTAGCCCTTGCGATAAATATCGATGCTCTTATCCTCTCTAGTTTTGTCTATGAAATCTAGCTTGTCGGAACGGAATGTCGCTCATACTTGTCTTGTAATGCGACAACTCAGTCGGACGCTGTCCGTGTGTATGGTGTTGTCCGTGATCTAAGGCTGCTGTTTCGAACGTTTGCCGTAAAAAGCTACCCCTTGGCGACCTTATCGCTTTAATCCCGATTGTTTCTCCGTACTCCTACGGAGACAAGTCCGACAGACGGAGCACTTCCGAATAGGTCACATAAAATACGCGCCTACAAGGTCTCTTATCTCGTAGACATCGACTAAAAAACACAACTTTAAAGCCACGGGCGAATCTTAGAGACTAACGTCTTGACACTACCTCTATCAGATTGCAACGCCAAATACACTTTTCGAGAAGACACTAGGTTGATACTCAGGTGCCATCGTGAAGCCTATAACTTCGTAGGATGGGACGCCGCGATGGACGTGGTGGCAAGCCATCGTCGACCACTGCCACCTCCTCCTTCTCCTCTCGTTATTCATCATGAAATCGGTCGTCTTATTTTCTTGCCTTGCAGCTATTGCTGCGTCTGCGCCCAGCCCGAGAAATGGCCCAACCGTGGCCACCGCCAGCGGGCCCATCGTCGGCATCACGACAGGCCTCACCAATAGCTCCAAGGAAGTCAACCAGTTCCTGGGGATCCCCTATGCCAGCCCGCCACTAAAGTCGCTGCGTTTCGCACCACCGACGCCTCCTCCGGAGCGGCGTGGCAAGCCTCTCTATGCCACCGCCTGGCCTAACGCCTGCATCCAACAGGGTTCCGCCGACCTGCTGACCAGCCAGAGCGAGGACTGCTTGTATCTGAACGTGTTCAGCCCGGCCACGCCCGGGCCGCCCGAGGGGCGCACTGTCATGGTGTGGATTCATGGCGGCGCACTCAAGACGGGCACGTCGGCCGCTACCAAATTCGACGGGTCCATTCTGGCCACGAGCCAGGACGTCCTTGTGGTCACCATCAACTACCGCCTGAGCGTCTTCGGCTTCTCCAATGCGCCCGCCCTCCCGCTCGTGGAGCGCAACGCGGGATTCTACGACCAGCGCATGGCGCTGCAGTGGGTGCAGGAGAACATTGCTGCTTTTGGCGGTGATCCCGACAAGGTCACCGTCTTTGGCGAGAGCAGCGGCAGCACGAGCATAAGCCGCCTCGTCTCGACCATGACGGTGGACCCCCCGTTCCGCGCGGCCATCCTGGAGAGCGGCTGGTACGACTACGGCTCCATCATGGACAGCGCCACCGACACCACGGGTCCCGAGGCCTGGACGACGCTCGTGGGCCAGCTCAACTGCACGAGCCCCACGAACAGCAGCGACGTCGAGCTGGCCTGCATGCGCGCGGCCGACAGCGCAGCTTTCAGCACCATTCTGGCCGACAGCGCCGTCACGTTCAAGGGCGTCAACGACAACGTGACGCAGCGGGCCTACCCGGAGCTGGCGCGGCTGCAGGGCGAAATCGCGATGGTGCCGATCCTGACAGGCACGAATGCCGACGAGGGCTCGCTCTTCATGAGCACCAGTATGACGTCCTGGGACGAGTTTGCCGCCGCCTTCCCGACAGTGAAGTCGGTGCAGGCGGAGCTGGAAGCTGTGCTGCCGGTGTCGGCCGCGGGCCCGTACACTACGCAGTACGCCGCGGACGTGGTCGTCGCCACGGACACGGACTTCACCTGCGCCGTCTCGCGCATCGTGGCCTTCACCGCGGCGCTCGGGTTGCCTGTCTGGCGCTACTACTTCAACACGACCTTCCCCAACACCGCCTTGGCCGGCTACGGCGTCTACCATTCCTCTGAGATCCCCCTCGTCTTCGGCACTTTCGCGCAGTCAAATGCCACGGCAGACGAGGTGGCACTCAGTCAGACGATGCAGTGGGCCTGGGCGAAGTTTGCAAAGGATCCGTGGGGCAGCGGGCCCGGCTGGCCACGGGCCAGCTTGAGCGGCGGTTCTGGCGAACAGCGCATTGCCGCGCTGGGCAGCCCGAACCGGAACCCATCCGGCTGGGCGATGATTGACAACAGCACTGTGGATGAACGCTGCTACATCTATGAGTCGATCTATGCCAACTCGGGTGGTGGCACCGCGTGGTGGTAGATAAACGACGACGGTCACTTATTTAGTCATTACGTCTCAACAGCTAGGTTCGAAGCGTCTTTTGAGAGTAACGACATTAAAGCGGATTTGAAACAAGTACTTTGCTGAGTACAATTGAAAATATCATGTGTAGAAAACTAGCAGTGCATGCTAGAACAGTGCCAGAATTAAATTTAGGAGGATAACTTCATAACTTCCCGCATGCCTCGTAAAAGGGCAATGAGAGCCAAAAAAAAAAAATGTATAGGCAGACGAATAAAACACTTTCCGCCTAAATATAATAACATTTAACCACGTTGACTGCGTCGCGCCTCCGTCACTTCAAAGGCCAAAAAAGTGAATTTTTCCTCATGTTAGTTGAAAGAATGTGACCTGGCCGGAAGTGTGTCCTAGCACAAGTCTATCGGCGTAGACTGCTACGCATGTCGGGCGATACTCATAGGGAAGCCATAAAAGATTCTTCCCATCTCGCATGATCCAGTTCTCCGCCTCGAAAATTCTACCGACCGACGCTCCGTGGTCGCCTTCATAGACAGCACCGAAAACTGAGTTAATGCTTAACCGCCCTCGATCCGTTTCAAGATATTGACCATTCTTTGAGAACGATATATGACTAAGACGCTGGCTAACCTCGATTGTCTGCATCTGCTGGTATACGCCCGTAGCGGTATCCCAAAGCTGTACAGTCCCGCTATCGGAAGCTGAGGCGATCATCGTACCGTTAGGCGAGAAGGCCACAGCCCCGACCCAGTCGTAATAGCCCTCAGGTGTGTGCTCGAGTGTTTGCCGGTGTGCGCCTGTAGCGGTGTCCCAGAGCCGCATTTTCCTATCGTCAGAAGCTGACGCTATCGTTTTACCGTCAGGCGAAAATGTTATAGCTGTAATTAAGCCGCTTCGGTGTTCGAGTGTCTGTTGGTATGCGCCCGTAATAGTATCCCAAAGCTGTACAGTCTTATCATAGGAAGCCGAAGCGATTATCGTACCGTTA
>WNYD01000046.1:149357-232146 GCA_021396205.1 Sporothrix brunneoviolacea
TAGGCGAGAAGGCCACAGTCGTGACCGAGCCGTTATGGCCCTCGAGTGTTTGCCGGTGTGCGCCTGTAGCGGCGTCCCAAAGCTGTACAGTCTTATCATTGGAAGCCGAAGCGATTATCGTACTGTTAGGCGAGAAGGCCACAGTCGTGACCGAGCCGTTATGGCCCTCGAGTGTTTGCCGGTGTGCGCCTGTAGCGGCGTCCCACAGCCGGACTGTCTTATCTTTAGAAGCCGAAGCGACTATCGTACCGTTAGGCGAGAAGGTTACAGTCCTGACGTGGCTGCTATGGCCCTCGTTGTAACCCTCGAGTGTTTGTTGGTTTGTGCCCATAATAGCATCCCAGAGCCGGACTGTCGAATCGTGAGAAGCCGAAGCGATCATCGTACCATCAGGCGAGAATACGACAGCAGAAACCGAATTGCTATGCCCTTTAAGCGTCTGATTGTGCGCGCCTGTAGCGGCATCCCAGAGCCGCACAGTGTCATCGGCAGAAGCCGAAGCGATCGTCGCACCATCAGGCGAGAATACGACAGCAGAAACTGAACCGTAGTGCCCTTTAAGCGTCCGCTGGTGCGCGCCTGTAGCAGCATCCCAGAGCTGTAGAGTCCCATCGCTGGAAGCCGAGGCGATCGTAGTACCGTTAGGCGAGAAGGCCACAGCCGTAAACCAGCTCCCTCCGTTAGGGCCCTTACTATCGTTATTTAATGTCTGCCGGTGTGCGCCTGTAACGGAATCTAAAAGCCATATACTTTTATGAGAAGGAAAGGCGATCATCGCACCATCAGGCGAGAATACAACCTCAGAATGCCAACCGTTATGCCCTTTAAACGCCTGCTGGTGTACACCTGTAACGACATCCCAGAGCCACACAGTCTCATTGCTGGAAGCCGAAATGATCGTCGTACCGTCAGGTGAGAATACGACGGCACAAACCATATCGTCATGCCCTTCAAACGTCTGCTGATGCGTGCCTGTCGAGGTGTTCCAGAGGCGGACTGTCTTATCGGCGGAAGCCGTCGCTATAGTTTTACCGTCTGGCGAGAAGGCTATAGAACTGACACAGTCATCATGGCCATAGAGTTCCTGCCGGGGTGCGCCTGTCGAGGCGTCCCAGAGCTGGACACTACCATTGTTAGTAGCCGACGCTATCGTTTCACCATCTGGTGAGAAGGCCACAGCCATGACCGAAGTTCCATGCCCTTCAAGCGTTTGTCGATATGCATCCCAATGGTGTTTAATAACTGTCATAGGACTAATAAATGGGAGCTTTTCCTTCCATTGAGTGTTCCTGATCTCGCTCGTGCTTGGACTGAACACGAGCGCAGAGCCATATGTCTGTAAAGGAGCCCGTTCAATGATTGATCCGTGACTAAGGATAAACTTCTCAGCATCCTTTAAGAATGCAAGAAGCCGACGGCCCGCAGCTGGTTGCATCTAACAACTATTAGTAAAAGATAAAATCATTACATGGTGGAAATAGTCAATATACATACCTGGATTATACGTAAGAGCCCCCTTATCGACCGCATCCCGCCCGAGAGTTTCCCAAGGAGAGACATACTCTCGAGCCAGTGGAGAAAGCGCTCCTTCAGAAACATATGTACTCGACCGTCATCCACTAGCTCCCCCCGAAGTTCGGGACACTCGCCATCCCGAACACAAAGGTGGTCGGCCCAGAATACGCAGGAATATCGTATTAGAGCTAGTGGGTCCGGCTCAGGTGGTCTTATATCCTTCGGCTTAAATCCAAAGTCGAGTGAGTACATGTTTCGCTTCAAGGCAGACCGCATCGCTTCAATACAACGCATACTGATATCCGCATGCCCTTGGGCGACCCCAGCTGGCTGAAGCTTTGATTTGTAGTTCGCCATCAGGTGGTCCTTGGCCGACTGGTGGATCGGATAAACAGTTCCCTCGGTAACCGTAAGAAATGAGTAGCATTTCTCGACAATGTTTTGAGGAGGGATCTTAGGCGGTAAACCGGCGACGACGGCAAGTTCAGAGAGGGAGAGCGGCCGATACGCGAGACAAGTAGCCGCTAGGACATTCTTACAGAATTCTGGATCTTTCATATGACCATTCTCGATTCTCGATATCATATAATCGTAGAGCTCTGGCAGTCCGGCAGGGATGTCGCTGATGCTATCAACAGCATACCATCCCTCAATAGATTCCAGTTGTTTAAAGACGAGAGCTACCCAAAGGAACGTGTTGCCGGCCCGTTCGTGGATTAGACTTGCGACTTTTGCCATGGTATCCTCATCATAGCCGTCGTATTTCTGCAAGGCGGAGAGCTTATGGCTTATATATAGCTGTACAGGTCGTTCCACTCTTTGCGAATCAAGCTCGAGCAGCGTTTCTGTCGTGCCGAGGCCTTTAAGTTTGACGCTGGGGCGGCTCGAAACTAGCCATCTGACTTTGTCTGAGAGGCTGAGGGATGTTGAGATGAGCTTGATGAGATTCGGCAGTTCCTGCTCGCACTCGTCAAGGGCATCAACAGCGAAGTACACGGGCGAGAGGCGAGGGTCTTTCAGCATGTTGCGAAACGCTTCAGACAGAGCAATGAAGGCATTTCTGTCGCTGAAAAGACCCGCGCCGGATTCTTTGTACTTCTGTTCTAAATGCGATATAAGATCTGGCTGTTGAATGAGCAGGAGCCAGAGCAAGGATCGTAAGACAGACGTCGCATTGTTCAGAGCCGCGTCTGTGCCTTGGCAAAAGAAAAATGAAAGCGTCGGTGCCAGGTCGACGGGCTGGCGGGAGAGTTCACGGATGATGCCGATCATCAGCATCGTTTTCCCCGTACCGGCATGTCCGTTTATCCATAGCAGCCGACGCTGAGAGGCACCAGGCGTGTCGTTGGTCCAGTCAGTAAACGCCGCGTATTCTGGGGTGTCAAGGATCCACTTGTAGGCGTCGTCGAGCAGCTCATCCTTATTCTGCTCAATCCTCTCCATATCGTGCTGCGGATCAACCACGCGTAGATCTCTGTAGAAGGCTGTCTTCGCATCGTCCTTGAGAATGTTCTTTTGCAAGGAGATAAAGTCCCGAATGTCTTGACGTATGTCGCCGAGCAGCTTCTCGACTTCTTTAGCACCATTCACGAGCTCCCCCAAGGCAGTCTTCGTGTGCTCTTGACTGTACTGGTCAGCATCGTCCCGAACGGCGGTCTCCGCGTCCGTGACGTTCTTTAAATCGCCACTCCAGTCGTCCAAATTCAGAAGGCCGCGAAGGAATACCAAGCCTTGGTTCCGATAGTAGGAACAGACACTCTGCATCTGAAACAGAAGAAGGGCCTTGTAGAGTGAGATCACCCTTTCTTCCAACTGCTGGAAGATGTTTTCGAAAGACGTTTTCTCGAATTTGATGTTGCGCTTATCTAGTAGATGCTCGGTCAAAGCACAATACCACTCCATTCGGGAGACGACATGGGTTATGCCGGCTAGATTGGATTTCGTCGCCTTTGCAGGATTCGACAGGATCTGAAGCATGTCAGTCGATACAAAAAGCAGGCAACATAGTTCGAGAATGTCAACTCACCTGTAGCCCAATGCAAACACCCGCCCACGGCAGTGCAGCTTGAGGTGTGCCCTGGATGGCTAGGTCGACCATCGGCTTGACCTTCAGAATGGCTTCGGCGAAGTCACCCACTTTCTTCGTGATCTTGGAAGCCTTGGCGACTTTCGCCTGGCCTTCCTTCACCAACTTCTGCATATACATCTGTCGCTGGCTCGGATCTTTCAGCGAGGCTGCAAGGTCGGCGGCATTTGACGCTGGGTCTTGGGAAGCTTGGGAAGCTTCGGAACGGAGAGTCATCTCCAAGATTTTCACGTATGATACGACGAGCTCTTCTTGATCGGTGTGAAGGGCGTCGTAGGCGGCGTTCCACAATATTTGAGATGTGGCCCGGGCCGGCTCTTCGGGCCCGTTTCCGGCCGGTTCCGAGCTCTTCCCGGGAGGTGATGCCGTGGCTGGCTCTTGGGCATTGTTGGTCCCGCCGTCCGTACTAGCTCGAGCCTCTCGTTTATCGGTAACAAGTTGGGAAGGTAGGGTATCTGTATTTGTTGTAGGGATGGAAGAAACTCTCCCTCGCTGTGCTAGATCTTCTGGTGTGAGTGACTGGTGTACCGCTATCGCTTGCGAGCTGGACGCTTTGGGGGTTGGCGACGCATCGCTACGCGTCCGGAAAGGGTTCTTAAGCCGCCCCTTGAGCGTCTTTTTGATGTCTTTTGTAGACATAGCTCTAAGGACACTTGGTAGAAGAAGAAGCGTTGCTGAAATAATCGCGATGATGAGAAGAGTCGTAGGCACAATTCGACAAGAGTCTCGTTGGGCGCGCTCTCGTCCGGCAGCAAGCTGAAGGCTACGGCAGCTTGATTGGCGGATGGCTCCTACGCGCGGGGTCGAGCGTCGAGCGTCATGCCACCAGAGCCTCTTTTCTGTAAAAGCGTTTACGCGAGACTATCGAGACATTCTCATGATAGAAAGCACATTGAATTCAACTTTGGGTATCATAGCTATAATTAATCTTTTTGCATAAATAGGACGGTTTATGACTTCTTTGATTCGTGACGCAGCTGCTTCATGTGCTGGACCGGGGGCCGGTCATGTCGTCCTGCCAGGAGCTGCGCATCAGGATGCTGTGGCCCATCGTAGTCACCGGACCATATAAGGCTACCGCACCACCCCTACACGGTGGTCCTGGCCCTCTTCTTTTGCTACTTGCCCAGGATATCGATCGGGACGTCCCGCTATTACCGAGGCCCAAAGGATGACAAGTTCTGCAGGGTCTCAAAGTCGGGCATCCACACCGTCGTCGTGTCCTGGTCCTGGTCCTGGTCCTGGTCGATCCAGCTGGCCAGTTCCTTCACCAGATGCCACACGTCGCCATCCTCTTCTCGGTCGCCTTCGTTGCTGAGGAAGGCCATGGACGGGGCGGCATCCGGAAAGCAGGCCGTGCCCATGGTTCCGGGTCCGCCTACCGCGTTCGCTGGGCTTGTTGCGCCTTGTTGTGGGTGGTACGGATGTTGTTGCTGGTGGTGGTGGTGGTGATGGTGATGTGGTTGCTGTTGCTGTTGCTGTTGCTGGTGGTGCTGATGCTGCTGTTGCGGCTGTGGTGGCGGCGGTGGTTGCCCGTGTCCGGGGTCCATGCGCGCGCGGGCCTGGGCGGCGGCGGCCATGTCGGCTAGGTTCGCTTCGCCGCTGCGCAGCTTCTGCATGGTGGCCCCGACGAGCAGCTCGAAGGCGTCGCGGTACTTGCGCACCCAGGGCGCGCGCTCGCCCATGACGAAGAGCACGAGCGAGCACGCGCGCAGGTCGTCGGCCAGCGTGACCGACCACACGCGGTGCGTCTGCGTCCACAGCCCGTACAGCAGCGTCGCGCCCGCGACGAATATGGTCTGCACCGCGATGAAGCTGTGGCCGTACTGCAGCGACTGGTGCAGCCGCTTGTGCGACTGGCAGATGTTACCGGCGGCGGCCAGGCAGAGCTCAAAGTACGGGTCCGTCACCGGCAGGATCGTGAGGAAGGGCTGGATGAGCGTGCGCACCGCTCGGTGGTAGTGCAGGAGCAGGTAGCCCGGCCCGGAACCCCCCTCGCCATCACTGCCGCCACTGCCACCGCCGCCGCCGCCGGCCGCGCCGTGCGCGCTCGCATCATCGGTTCCGAGCCGCCGCACCGCGTCGGCCAGGGACGCGCGCCACGCCTCGAGCGCCGTGAACAGGCTGTCCAATTTCGGCCGCAGCGTGCTCAGGGGCTTGTCGGCGCGGTAGACGGAGTGGTGGATGCGTGACTCGATGCGGCGCAGCTGGAAGAGCAGGATAGCCATCTGGATGTCGTCCTCCTGGCTGCTTTGGCTTTCGCTCGGTGGCGGCGCGCTGGCGCTGGGCGAAGCATATGCCGCCAGCGTGGCGCCCGGCAGGTCCACGTCGATCTGGCAGTCGGGAATGCTGAGGGGCCTCCCGAGGGAGATGGCAATGGTGCGCTCGAGGGCATAGACGGTCCAGAAGAGGCGGCGCCGCGCGTGGATGGCGGCAGAGGACAGGCCCTGCTCGTAGCTCTTTCGGTGCATGCCGAGGTCGATGCAGGTGCGCATGGCCAGGCCGATCATGTACCACATGCCCAGGCCCGAGGCCGAGCGCAAGTGGTAGATCACGAGCAGCGTCATCGCCTCGATGTTCTGCACGGTGCGCGGCTCCCGCGCGGCCGCCATGTGCTGCAGGGCCGTCATGTAGAAGCGCTTTCAAACGTCAGAATGATTTCATTTCTCTCTCTCAAACTCTCTCTCTCGCACAGACGCACCTCGGGGGCCACTTCCAGGCTCTTGTTGGTCAGCTGGAGGAGCGTGGCTCCGATGGCGAACACCATGTACAGCTTGAAGATGCCGTAGCGCTGGGCCGGAGCCAGGCGGGCGGCGGCGGCGACGCCGACGGCGCCGCGTTCCTTCTGCAGCTTCCAGAGCTCCGCCGGCTGCAGAAAGGGATAGCGCGTATGCAGCTGCGTCAGGTAGAGGTGCAGCAGGTGCGCGCCCAGTGCGTCGCTCGGCGGCTCCTTGATGCTGTAGCGTACCATCTCCTCTTTGGTCATGGCGCGTACGCCGCCGCGTGGCAGCGCCATGGATGCGGACATGGACAGGGGCACCTGTCCATCACGCGTTGTTTCGCTGTCCGGGCCGTCGACCACGTCCGGGATGGCCTTGTTCCATACGGTAGCCTGCACCATCTCGCCCAGGTTGACCGCCAGCGACAGGCCGGCCGACGGCCCCACATAGGCCGGCGCCTCGAAGTTGCCGAGCGAGATGATGCCGACGACCTCGCTGAGCGCATCCCCGCGCCGCGACGTGTCGCCTTCGGGCGTGCGGGGGCTCGGCGCGGCCGTCGTAGCCGGTACGACGGTGGCGGCGGCGGAGGCGGAGGTTGCAGGTCTGCGAGGCGCATTTCCGCTCTCCGGCCCACGCTCTCCGCCCGGCGACCGGGTCGTGTCACTGGCTGCGCCCTTCTCGGCCAGCAGCATCTCCAGTTGGGCGACGCGGTCCTCAAGTGCACGTGTGTATCTAGCATCATGTGTCAACAGTCTCCTTTTCTTTGATGGCATTGTCCGATGGAATTGCCCGATGCCATTCTCCTTGCATGAGTACGTACGCAATCGGCAGCGGCTGGTTGGCAACATCCGCCTTGTCGCATTCGACGCCGGCGCGGAGGCAATTGGAGCACACCGGCAGCTGCTCGTCGCACTTCTGCTTACGGTTCTTGCATCGGGTGCAGGCCGTGCGGCCGCGCTTCCGCGGATTGTGCGTGTCGGCGGGGGAGCTGGGCGGTAGCAGACCGCCGCCCATGTGCGGTGTCCGGGTGGACGGATCGGATGCCGTCATGAGTCGCTTTTTTCTTCCTTTTTTTGTTTCGTTTCTTTGCCGGCGAGAAGCGGCAAGCCCCCGAAGGCGAGTGAGACGAACGGACGGAGCTCCTTGAGTATAACAGATGGGCGACACCAGAGTGTGTCCACACGTTCCTATCGGAGGAGCGCCGACG
Organism: Sporothrix brunneoviolacea; assembly: GCA_021396205.1. Lineage (NCBI taxonomy): Eukaryota > Fungi > Ascomycota > Sordariomycetes > Ophiostomatales > Ophiostomataceae > Sporothrix > Sporothrix brunneoviolacea. The sequence goes on from WNYD01000046.1 coordinate 156,886, forward strand.
CTAGCGGAGGCCAGAATCGGTAGCCCGCCCCACACCTATGTACTCCGTACTAACACGGCGATAGATCGTCTCTTGGGAATAGGGCGGAGGCATGGGTCGTTATCTTGCGCCACTTCGGCGCTTATCACTTGAAACAGTCATTTAATTTACACACGCAGCGATCAAATTCATCGTTTTTTTTTTAATTTAATTTTCTGTCTATCTGACTCGTGTCTCGACTCATGAGGACGGCTGTTGCCAGGCGCCGTCCGGCTTGTAGGGGAACTTTGCGCGCATGTGCTTCGCAATGTCGCGGCGCGTGGTGACCCAGACGCCTGGCTTGGAGGCGACGTACTGCATGAAATTGCGCAGGGCCTCGGAGCGCCCCGGCTTGCCGATGATGCGGGTGTGCAGCGGGATGTTCATCATCTTGCCGCCCTCGCGGTAGAGGCAGTCGAAGGTGTTCTTCAGGTACTGCTCGTAGGTCTCGGCCACGGAGCTGCCGAAGCCGGGCGACATGTGGAACTTGCCGTCGTTGCAGTCGTAGTTGTAGGGGATCAGCAGCATGCCCTGGCGCTCCTCCGCCGGCAGCGCCGCCTCCCACGGCAGGTCGACCCAGTACGGCACGTCGTCGTTGTAGCACTCGGACGACCACAGGAACTCGCCGCCGGCGCGCTTCCACACCTCGGGAAACAGCGCGCGCGTGTTGGGCGTGCCGCGCCCAAAGTACGCGCCGACCGGCATCTCGCCCGTCACCTCGTGCAGCACGCGGATGGTCTCCTCGATGTACGCCTTGTCCTGCTCCAGCGAGTAGTCCCAGATGTCGAGCCAGCGCAGGCCGTGGCACGCGATCTCGTGGCCGTTGCGCACCAGCGCCTTGGCGAACGACGGGTTGCGCTTCAGCGCGTAGGCCACCGCGTACGTCGTGAAGCACCAGCCGAACTCGGCGAAGAGCCGCATGATCCGCCACGACGCCGCGCGGCTGCCGTACTCAAAGTCCTGCTCGCCGTTGACGTGACGGCCCTCTCGGCCCCCGCCGGACGCGCCCTTCTCCCACAGGTACGGCTCCGAGAACGGATCGCCATCAAGCACGTTGCGCTCACCGCCCTCCTCATAGTTCAGTACGAAGGACACAGCAATCCGTGCGCCGTTGGGCCATTGTGGGTCGAAACCCTCCTCGCCGAAGCCTACGAAGAAGGGGCGTCAGTGACCGTGAACTCGGCGATAGTGCACGTTGTATGAGCCGTCCTCACCTTCAAAGTCCCGCGGGAACTGGAGCGACTCTTCCACGTGAACCATCGTGCACGGCTCTCGTTGTGTGAAGTGTTGTGTATTGTGTATCGTCGTAGTTGTGTCGTGTCGTGTCGTGGGCTGGCGGCTCAGGCCCCATGCCTTCGGGCATTTTATACAGCACCCACCCTAGTGTCGCAGTCGCTAGCGGACCTCCGACCTCCATCACAACTTCTGAGATAAGAGACGGACAGGGGCCGATCTTAGCCTGCGGCGGTTTCGGCCAATGACATACCCAACATCAATGGTCATGGTCCTTTTAGGGACGCACATCGCCGCGGCGGGGAACGGCTGTGGCAAATGAAGAACCACCATCATTCCTTATTCGTGTCTATCGCGTCCCAGGCCGTTTCGTTGTCGCCATGGCCCCTGTCACGGAAGAGGATGTCGTGCGCATAGCCAAAGCCGTGGGCTTCGACGTCCCCGAATCCGAGCTGGGCGAATACAAAGAACTTCTGAGCCGGGCCCAGGAAGCCTTTGAAGCGGTTGCCGACTGCGACGACTACCAACCGACGCCGGACCTCGAGGCCACGCCCCGGACGGACGTGCACTTCCCCGATGCGAAGGACAATCCACTGAACGGCTGGGCGTGGCGCTGTCGCTGCGTGCACGCCCAGCCGGAGTCGGACCTGCTGGCAGGCAAGACGCTGTGCCTCAAAGACAACATCGCCATGGCGGGCGTGCCGTGCCTGCTGGGGACGGAGAGCTTCACGGGCTGGGTGCCAGCGATGGACGCGACGGTGGTGACGCGCCTGCTGGCGCACGGAGGCACCATTGCGGGCAAGGCGGTGTGCGAGAACCTGTCCCGCGGCGCCGTCAGCTGCACGGCGGCGACGGGGCCGGTGCACAACCCCTACGCTGCGGGCTACTCGGCCGGCGGTAGCAGCTCGGGCACGGCGGCACTCGTGGGCAGCGGCGCCGTCGACATGGGCCTCGGCTGCGACCAGGGCGGCAGCATCCGCATCCCCGCCGCGCTGTGCGGCCTCTACGGCTTCAAGGCCACCACCGGCCTCGTGCCCTACACCGGCATCGCCAGCAACGACGCCGCCGTCGACTACGTCGGGCCGATTACCACCTCCTGCACCGACTGCGCCACCCTGCTGCAGGCCATCGCCGGTTCTGACGGCCTCGACGACCGCCAGGGCGCCGGCACGCCGCTGCCGGCGCACGTGCCGCCCTACCGTGACCTCCTGCGCTCACCGCAAGCGCGCGACGTCGTCCGCGGCCTGCGCATCGGTGTGCTCGTCGAGGGCCTGGCGTCGCCGCTGCTGGACGCGGGCGTGGCTGCGGCGTTCCACGCGGCCGTGAAGGGCTTTGCGGCGCTGGGCGCAGTGGTGACCGAGGTGAGCGTGCCCATGCACGCGCGCGGGCGCAGCATCTACACGGTCATGAGCAAAATGGGCAACCACATGGGCATGCTGGGCCAGGCGACGGGCCGGCGCCAGGTGCTGCTGACGGACCTGCTGGCGCGCAAGGGCCTGCCGTACACGCCGGCGGCGATCGCCAAGATGAGCACCGTCAGCAAGGAAGGGCTGCTGGCGGGCGCCTACGGCTGGGCGCACTACCCGCTGGCCTACGCCAAGGCCGTCAACCTCATGCGCCAACTCCAGGACGCGTACGACGCCGCCCTGCAGACCGTCGACCTCCTCGTCATGCCCACCACGGTCACTCCCAGCAGGCCGCTGCCGGCCGCTGACGCGTCGCCGCTGGCGCACGTGAGCGCTGCCGCCGGCATCCTGGAGAATGCATCGCCGTTCAACGGCACCGGCCACCCGGCGCTCGCCATGCCCATCGGGTTCGTGCCGGCGCAGGAAGACCCTGAACTCCGGCTGCCCGCCAGTATGCAGATCGTGGGCAAATTCTTCGACGAGGTTCGCATCCTGCAGGCGGCGTATGCGTGGGAGAGTGCCCATGACTGGAAGACCGTCTAGGTGTAATTAGGTGTAAATAGGTGCATAAATAAAACAAATAAATATATAAGCCAGGAAAATAGGTATGAGGTATGCATGTATTCTATTGTTTCTATGCTCCGTATGCTAGTTCCTATCATATGCTCCTGTGTGTTGCCTTTCCTTGTATGCCATTTTGTATATCCGTTTCTATGCATGTTTGCGAATCCCGTATGGCCACCTTTTCTTCAAACACTCGAGGCCGGCTGGACCTTCTCCCGACTTCCGGCGTTTTTTTCCGCGTCCACTGGCGCGGCATTGTTGTTCTCCACCTCTAGCGAAGTCGGTGGCTCGCTAATGGACAACGTCGATTCTAGGACCGCACTCTGCGGCTCCGGCGGCGGCGCACCGTCTTTCTCCACCGGTGGTGCCCCTTGGTACTGCAGGCCACGGTCGCGGATGAGGACACAGCCGAGGAAGCAGACACCGATCAGCGGGATCAGCAGGATGAACACCGCATGGCTCGCGGCCATGTAGGCCTCGAGGATGGCGGTCGCGTCGGCGGCCGGGATGGCGGCGAGGTCGGGCACGGCGTACGTGCTGTCGGCAAGGTCGGCGTATGCGGGCGGCAGCCGCTTCCGGAGCGTGGCCTGCAGCACGGCGGCGGACACGGCGAGCCCGACGGCGCCGCCGGCGCAGCGGAAGAAGTTGCGGTTGGACGTGATGACGGCGCGGCGGGCCTGGGGCACGTGCGCCTGCAGGGCCACGAGCATGGGCTGGAAGATGCAGCCGACGCCGGTGCCGACGACCATCAGCGGCACGACGATGACGCCCGCGGGCGTGTGCCGCGTGTAGAGCAGGGACAGCCCGCAGCCCAGCGTCCACAGGCCGAACCCGCACCAGATGACCTCGCCGTAGCGCTTCAGGCGCGAGATGTACTGGCCCGACAGGACGGAGGCCAGCGTCTGCATACCGACGAGCGCGGCACAGACGGCTGCGGAGGCCAGAGGCGTGAAGCCGTGGGCGTTCTGCAGATACATGGGCACGTAGTACAGGTACGACTGGTAGACGGCGCCGAAGAGAAAGTTCTGCGCAAGCATGACGGCGACCGCGGGCGAGGCAAACATGGAGACTGCGCGGTGGGAGGGTTAGTCCGGTTTCTCTGTGTCCTCTTGAGTTCTCTGCGTTCTTTCAACAAGGAAGGAGCTGGCTTACGGGGCATCATGGGCAGCTTGGCCAGCTTCCACTCGACGAGGAGAAAGACCGGGAGCGAGACGCTGCCGACGACCAGCATGCTGATGACCATGGGCGACTGCCACGCGTAGTAGGTGCCGCCGCCGGAGATCGGAATGAGCAGGAAGACCACCGTGCTCGACGAGGTCAGCAGCCCCAAGTAGTCGATCTTGTGCACGCTCTCCCGCCAGGGCGGGCGGCCGCGCGTCGCGGACGGCAGTAGCACGAAGGCGAGGACGCCGGTGAGTGCGGCGAGCGGTGCCAGCAGATAGAAGAAGGCCCGCCAGTCGTGTGCGCTCTCGATGAGGGCCGCCGCGAGGAAGGGGCCGGACACGTTGCCGAGGCCGACCATGGCGCCGATGATGCCCTGGTACCGGCCGCGCTGCTCGAGGGTGACGATGTCGGACACGATGATCATCGACAGGTTGGTGATGCCGCCGCCGCCGACGCCGGCGAGGCCGCGGCAGACGTAGAATGCGGCCGGCCCGCGAACGAGGCCGCAGCCGAGGTCGGCCAGCGCCAGCAGCGCCACCGCGGCCAGGTAGACAGCCTTGCGACCGAAGAGGTCGGACAGCCGGCCGTACAGCATCTGGAACGTGGTGTTGCCGATCAGCGAGGCCGTGCCCGCCCACGACATGGTGTTCTCCGCGTGTATGTCGGCCGCGATGGTCGGCAGCGCCACGCTGATGCCGTTCTGGTCGATGAACGTCACCAGCAGCGTCACCGACAGCGTCGCCAGCACGACCAGGAGCTTCTTGCGCGGCAGCAGATTTGTCTGCTCGTGCAGGGCCAGCTCGGCCGCGCTAGGCTGCGAGCGGTGGTGGTGGTCACGCCGGCCCATCGTCGCAGGAGAGACCCGAAGAGTCAAGAGAAGGGGGGGAGAGGGGAGAGAGAGAGGAGGAGAAACACCCGGGTGATGGTGGGCAGCAACTCGCGTTCGCTAGGGCATCTTCGTCGCGCCATGTTTTGTTGGAAAGGCTGTGGCATTATTGCCTTCCTGTGTTTTATCTATTCTGCATTTCGTTTAGTCGCGAGTTGTTTTGCCTCCGGCCTCCTCGTTTGCTGCTGCCGCGTGTCTGATGTTGGATGTCGGTGCTCGGAGCCAAAACGGAAGACGCCGTCGGGAGGCCATCGGCCCTCCGCCATATTAGTCGGAGTGGCGTGGAGCATCGGACTACCTCCGACGCCAGGGTCGAGACGCTACCGTCGATACGCTACCACTCCGATCTCCGCTGCCACGCCGACACCAAGATATGGGTGGCAGAGATTGTCTAGATCCACCGATAAGATACCCTTTTTGGGCCCCCCGTCGACATCGTATTAGCCTAGCAAAATGGGCCGTTGCGCTGTCTGATACAGACTCTTCGGGTGTTAGTCGGCGATGGCACGCCTTTTCTCCTAAATGTCTATATGTCGGCGCGCCCCTCGTCGGCGACGTTCTTGAGGTTCTTGATTGAGGTTCTTGAGCGCCACGAAGACGAGCGGACAGACCGAGGTCACAGCAGAAAGTCGCAGCGTTTCACCACCTGTCTCTTCTCCCACACGCACCCGTCACTCGTCACTCGTCCGCCATGGCCGTCCGACAGCGACTCCGCAAGGCATTCTCCTCCAAGGAGGAGTTCAAGCAGTTCATCCAGACCAAGGAGCAGGGCACCTACTTCAACGAGGACCTGCTTCCCTCGCCACCAGGTACGTGATACGTGCTCATGCGTGTACTCGTCGCTATGTTGTATGGCTGACACGGTTTCCTCCAGCCCACCGCTCCTGGACTGCCCTCCATTTCTTCGCGTACTACCTGACGCAGACCTTCTCCCCCAGCTCCTACAACCTAGGTGCGACGCTCATCTCCATTGGCCTGGTAAGTTGTCCCTGGCATCCATTTCCAAGGCTTCTTGTCACCACGGCTCCTGCTCACATGCGCAGAAATGGTGGCACGGCATCATCGCCGCCATCATCGGCTCAGCCATCCTGAGTGTCGTAGTTATACTCAACTCGCGCGGCGCCACGCGCTACCACATCGGCTTTCCTGTGTACGTCCGGGCGGCGGCTGGTGTGGCCGGCTCTAAGCTGTTCATCGTCGTGCGTGCCTCCGTGGCCATAATCTACTTTGCCACGCAGTCGTACTACGGCGGTCGCATCACGGCCTGCCTGATGCGCGCCATCTTCGCCAGCCACTGGGAGAACATACCGAACCATCTGCCGGCGAGCGCAGGCATCACGTCGGCCAACCTGCTGGCCTTTTTCCTGTTCTGGATCGTGCAGCTGCCCTTCGTCTTCGTGCACCCGACGGTCATCCGCCACCTGTTCGTCGTCAAGTCCGTCGTCACGACCGCCTCCTTCCTCGGCGTGCTCGGCTGGGCCGTCCACGCCAACGGCGGCAGTCTCGGCCACTTCAGCTTCGGCACCACCACGACGCCGCTCGAGGGAAAGGCGCTGGTGTGGCCCATGATCCAGGCCATCAACTCTGTCATGGCGGCGCTCTGTCCCATCCTGATCAACCAGCCCGACATTGCCCGCTACGCCACGCGGCCCGCCCAGGCCACCTGGTCGCAGGCCACCGGCATCCTCATCAGCAAGGTGCTTGTCATGTTCGTCAGCTGCGCTACCACCAGCGCCTGCGTCAACCTCTTCGGCGCCGCCTACTGGAACCTGTGGGACCTCTACGACGCCATCCTGACCACCTACTGGGGGCCGGCCGCCCGTGCCGGCATCGTCTTTGCCTCTCTTGTATGTTGCCCGTGCATCTGTATCATTTTTTCCTTTTGTCTCTTCTCGCGTGCTGTGCGCTGACTTTCCAGGGCATGATGTTGGCCGTCATTGCCACAAACATTGGCTCCAACTCGCTCCCCGTCGGCGCCGACATCTCCGGTCTCATGCCGCGGTACATCAACATTGTGCGCGGTCAGGTATTCTGCGCCATCATGGCGCCCTTGTGCGTGCCGTGGAAGATCATTGCCAGCGCCACGACCTTCCTGACCTTCCTGGGCTCGTATACGGTGTTTCTAATGCCAATCTGCGGTGTATGTATCCCTAAATGCGAAGAAAAGAAAAGAAAAAAACAGCAGTAAGAAGAGGAGACAAAAAGAACACGGGCTAACCTCGCTAGACTATGGTGGTCGACTACTGGCTCGTCCGCCGCGGCAACTTCCACGTCCCCAGCCTGTACACGGTGGCCGCGGGCACGCCGTACAGCTACTGGCATGGATGGAACCCGCGCGCCGTCGCCGCCTGGGTCGCCGGCGTGGCCTTCACGGTGCACGGCATCGCGGGCTCGCTGGACCCGGACTCCGTCAACCAGAACAGCAAGAACATGTACAAGCTCGGCTTCCTGCTCTCGCTGACCATGGGCAGCCTGGTGTACTACGTGCTGTGCCTCATCTGGCCGCCGCCGGTCTACCCGGTGGCCGTGCCCGGCGGCGAGTCGGCGGCCGACCTGATGCGCTTCGAGTACATGGCCGCGTCGGAGGGCTTCTTCCCGGGCGAGAGCTACGACGACATCAAGGGTGTGCTGCCCGCGGTGACGGAGGTGGGCGGCGAGGTGCTGCCCGTGGGGGTCGCCGACGAGAAGAGCCTCGACAAGGAATTTGTCACAGAGAAGTACAGCGTGTAATCTGCTTTTCCATTCTTTTTTTAAATTCTTATACAGTACGCTTGTGAGGGAAAAGGTAGAGGAAAGAAGTACTTTTTGTCCGTAATACAACTCCTGTTAATTAGAAATTCAACTGATTACGTCTCTCCTCTCTTTATGGCGCCCTTATACTAATACTGTGTGCATGCATATTACGAAACAGCACAGCAACTTTTATTTGATAATACCAAATAGCAAAGTCGCGGAAGGAAAAGGGATGTGATGGGCTCGGCAACCGCTTTACTCAATACATTTGAATTTTGCATTGTGCGTGTTTCAACCTCCCAGTCATCGCTCCAGGAGATCGTTCCAGTCCCAAGGATCTTGTTCCGACCACGACCCCGAGTGCACGACGCCCGGTTCCTTGGACGCGGCTGAGAGCGATGCGGCCGAAACGCTGCCGTCAGTAGGGGCAGTAGCAGTAGCCAACGAGGCAGTAAATGTTGTAGCGGTCGCCGCTGTCGTCGCCAGGTCTGGTGCGGACGGCACGATGGACGCGGTCTCGCTGCGGCCGTACATATGCATGTCGTGATGGAGATGGTGTCCGGGGTCGGGGCCGCACGCTTGCGAGGACGGATTCATGTCGAAGTTGTGTGGGTCTTGCTGGTGGACCGCCGGGAGTGGTGCTTGTCGCGGTAGTTGCTATTGTTGCAATTGTTGTCGGAGGTCATGCGGTGTAGGCGACGGTCCTCTCCCTGGCGTCACCGGCGGTGGCGAGTCTGGGCCGTCGATGCCGTCAATGCGCCGCCAGAACATGCGCACGTCGTGGTTCGCGCGCTCGTAGGGGTATACAGCCGGCCGGAACGTGCGCGACATGTCCTTGAGCGTGCGTCCGAGGCTCTGCAGGTGCGCGATGGCCTCGACGGCGCCGTCGATGGGCAGCGTCTCGATGTACCACGCCAGCGCCTCGGACGCCATGCCCGCCCACTGCACGCCCGTGCACTGCAGCGTGCGGATGTCCTCGCGGCGGCGGAACGTCTCGAACAGCTTGGCGATACAGATTGACGCGTGCCCCAGCGTCGCAATGCTCGCGGCCGCGGCGCTGTCGATGGTGCTGCCGCCGCCGCCGCTGTTGCTGTTGCGGCCCGACGACGACGACGGCGTGACGGGCGACTGCAGCGGGTAGCTGCTCGTTGGGGGGCTGCTGTGGCCGCCATGCCCTCCGCCGTTTGTAGGGAATGCGCGCGTGCGGTGCAGGATGATCTTGGTGGCGTTGAAGTGCATGTGCAGTACAAACAGGAAATGGTAGCAGTCGTGGCCGCTGACGGGGCCCTGGCGCACCTTGTCGGACAGGCTGGCGAACCACTGGTCGAGGTGGGCGTCGAGGCTGGCCACGTCGGGCACGTGGCGGAAGGCGTGCTGCTGGGCGGCGTGCTGGTGCAGGCTGTGCGGCAGGCCGCCGCCGTCGTAGGAGGACGAGGACGAGGCCGACGCTGCCTCGGCTGCGACTGCCGCCGCCGCTGCTGCCGCCGCCGCACTGTGCCGCTCGAACGGGCTGCTCGAGTCGTACAGCTCGTCAGTTATCTCGCGCGCCAGCTCCATGAGGTCCGTCAAGTCGTCGTTGACTTCGTCCTCGAAGCTGGACAGGGGCCGGACGTCGTCGTCCAGTTCGTAGTCGCTGCTGTTGTCTGCTCCCAATCCCTTTGCGGACCGCCACGCCAGCCGCGACAGCTGCAGCGCCTGATTCTTGATGGCGAGGGGCCGCCGCAGGAACACGGCCCAGAGCTGGTCGTGCACCGACGCCGCCCACACGAGCCAGTGGCGGATCGCCGTCTCCTCGGCCGTCATAGCCGTGCTGCTCGTGCTCGAACCCAGGTCGAGGCCCATCTCGAAGATCAGTTTGGACGCCAGGCACGAGTACATGTAGCCCGTCATCTGGTTGTCGAGGCTGGTCTCGACCTCGCAGAGGATGAGGACGGTCTGCACCGTTGCCAGCGTCGGCCGGCTGACCTCTTTCTCGACGGCACGGCGCGCGGCCGTGGTCAGCTTGTTCTCGCCGTCGGGCCTCAGGAACCGGTCTGTCACGATGGGCCGCGTCGAGTAGCGCAGGCCAGCGGCCAACATGGCCAGGAACAGAGCGCTACGGTGCTTGTGGTGGCAGCAGCCGCCGTCGTCTCCGTTGCCGTTGTTATTCTGGTGGTGCAGCGTGACAAAGTCCTGCTGCGACACAAATTTCATCATCATCTGGTAGCGGTGGAAGAAGAGGCCGAGGAGGTAGTCGACGATGGGTGGCGAGAGGTCGAGGTCGGCGCAACAGGATGCTTCTGTTCTGCGAGGGTCCGGGGTAGACGTGGCAGCGGCAACGGGATCTAGGGATGACCGTGACATGGACATGGCATAGCCGCCGCCGCCGCCGCCGCCGCCTCCTGACACGACGATACTGCCACGGTCGAGCACGTACTGCGACGTGTGGCGCGACTGGTGCGCGGAGAAGTTGTGCGTCGGCGGGGGCATCGACGAAGGGGCAACGGACTCGGCGATCGGCAGCAGGATGCTGTGGGTGTCGACGTCCATGTTGGGCAGGTCAAGCAGCGACGACGCATCGTCTATGAGGGCGTGGTCATGGTCCCAGGCCTGCCGCTGCTGCTGCTGCTGCTGCTGCGCGAGGAGCTCCCGGTTGGCGACACGCGCCTCGGCGAGGGCCTCTTCGAGAATGCGCACCCGCTTGGCGAGGGCTTCGGCCTGTGGTTTGTAGTGGCCCCTGGTGGGTTAGCTGTCGTCGCCACTGTCCACCCCATTCTGAGGTTTCTTCTGCTCTCACCTGTTCCTCTTCCCGTCTGACATCTCGCACTCAATCCCCTTCTGCTTGCACTGGCTGCACGCCTGCTGGCCCGGGATGCCGTCGCACTTGGACCGCTTGCTGCGGCAGTGGCTGCAGGCCACCACGGCGCGGATGCGCTTCTTCTGCGGCATCCCCGACGTTGTAGGCGACATGCTGTGTCCGGACATGTTGGTATGTCGATGAGATGCCCGCCCTGCCTCTCGGCTCTACCTTGTTTCTGCCTCTGCTATCTCTCTCTTGGAGAATCACTCCCACGTCGCCCAGGGTCGAAACCCCCCAGAAAAGACGAGAGGGGGAGGCGCGTATAGAGAGTGCGGAGAAGCGTTGTGAAAACCCATCGCATTCTCTTGCAAAGGGCGCCAAATTGTAGAGAGGGTCTTTGCGCAGTCTTCCCCATACGGTCATGATGCCCCATGATGCGTTCGGCTTTACATCTCCACCCCGGCCTAGCGCCAGGCTAGCAGGAAGTTGTCAACCGATGCGAGTCCAGAGCCAGGGAGAGGGGATGGCGGCCCTGTTCACATCGGAAACGGGCAGAGGTACAGTCCGGCTTTCCGGGCAACGTGTGTGAATTGGGTGCATCCATTTGTAAGAATAAGTTAGGGCGTGGTCATCGATGGGCAGAATGCGTTTGCAGCCTTGCTGCGATTGTAAGCTTGGATGTTGGGAGTTCAACCCGGCCCCACATACTTTACATGCTCTCTGGCAAAACCCACTGACGGCGGAACTAATAGAAGCCAGAATAGACCGGCTGATTCATATCCAATGAACGTCTCTTGTAGTATAGTGGTCAGTATACGGGCTTGTCACGCCCGGGACCCGGGTTCAATTCCCGGCGAGAGAGAATCGATTTCATTTTTTGCTATTTTCCATAAATTTCTTTTTTTCTTTCCTTTTTAAAATTCTTTGTTTTTAAAATTCTTTTGTTTTAATTCTTTTTTTTTATTTAATATTATTTACTTATATGTGAATTTCTCATCGTACTTTATGTACTTCCAGTAAATTAAATCAATTTTTTTTCTTGTCTTTTTGTGTAATTACTTCCAAAGTTTTTATCGTCTCTCTTTAGGAATTTAATACTTGGCCAAACGTTTACTTCAAATCCTGTCATTTTATTTCCCCTCAGAATGGAGTTAATAAAACCGGTGCTGCAAATGGGTATAGACGATGGACCTCGCGATGAAACGGAATTGATGATCTGCCATTTCTTGGATCAAATATAAAGCGTTCTGTGCAAGAGCGACAATGTGATTCTCTCTTCTTCTGACAAAAAGTTATGTAATGAATGGGTCATTCCATGCTTCCCATCCAGGGACTATCGAGTTACCGTATGACGGACGAAGCTACTTTTCTCGGCCGACGGGAGACTGTCTGTGATTCCCATATGGTGAAATAAAGTTAAAATGAGACAAGCAACCAGAAAAGCAGTACATGATTTTCTATATACACAGAAATAAAACCACATGCAACGCTCCTAAAGGTGGAATGCGACGTTTCGCCAGAGCTTCCCACAGGAGCTGAGCCTCGTGACGAAGAGAGGAGGACAGAAGCCGCAGAAGCAGAAGAATGAAACACGCGTCAAGCTTGAGGAGTAAGGCCGAGAAGGAATCGATGTATTGTGATTGTTCATGCGTGTCTTTTGCGTCACGGTAACGAGAGAGGGGGGAAAGAAACTGGTGACGAGCTGGCGATGCTGTAAGGTAGCGCATGTGCTGCGAGGACACAGGGCAACACAGAAAAAGGCGTTTCTCTTGCGAGTGGATATTTGGAGGTTGTGGCCCCATGTGTGATGATGCGCGTGAAGGATGCCTCAACAGCATGCTTGGAACGGATCATGGAGTCTTGTCTCATACGCTGTTGCGTGGCTTCCAGGTTTCCAGGCTTGCGTGGCGTTGGACAGTGAACACGAGCACACAAGCTAGGAAGCACGAAACGACAACGAAAAAGACATGAAATATGCTTGGACGTCGCGAAAGACTGCGCAGAGCAACGTCGCCGTTGGTTGTTGGCATCGGCTCGCCCTGCTCTTCTTCAATATCAGGCACTCCGATGCCACCGTGGCACCTTTGTGGTCGTCATGGCCTGCCTCATTCCTCCTTGTCGATAGCGGCCGCCCTCATGGCACGTGGAAGTGAGACTGGTAGCCTGGAATCAGGAAGAAGGCAAAGGGGAGAAGAGTGAGAGGGTATACGATCAAGCTCACAAGCTCACAGACTCACAAGCAGAGAGACCTTCAAAAAAGTATAAAAGGGGCCGCTTTCTCCATCCAGGACGGCTCCAGAACCTGGACCTCAAGCACCGATTTTTTATCACACTTTGACAATAAAGTGTCTCTTGCCCTTTTTCAAAATCAAAATAAACCAATTTCTCCCCAATCTCAATCAAAGCCCAACCGCCAAGATGGCTTCTGCTGATCACACCATCTGTACGTACAACTGCCCTCCCTCTACTATCTCTCTCGTCTATCTAACCGCCCCCTAGACTACACCGCGGCCTACGCCCACGGCACGCACAAGACCACCTACAATAAGGCCCAGATCAACGCCGCCATCGGCCGCGCCCTGGACCTGCTCAAGGACGGCGAGCAGGTTGGCGATTTCAAGTACCCCCGTGCCTACAAGAGTGCGCCTCTCCCAGTACCCCGTCACCACCAACTTTCCCATGTCCCCGTGTTCTAACATGTCCCTAGAGTACCACCTTGGCCAGACCCATGCCCACGAGCCCGTCTTCGAGTTTCCCATCCTGCAGGACGGCCTCTACGACGGCAGTGTGAGCCCCGGCCCCGACCGCGTCGTCTTTGGCTCCGTCTCCAAGGACTTCAAGACTGCCGACTACATTGGTGTTGCCGGCATCTCCAGCGCCGCTCCCGAGGGCAGCGATCGCCCGGCGCGCATCTTCCCGGACACGTCCGTCAACCAGGACCTCACCACCAGCCAGAAGTTCGACACCAAGGGCCAAGAGCCCCACGATGCCAAGGACACCGTCCTGCCTCCCGACGGCCGCGACCTGATCAGCAGCGGCGACGTCAAGGTTGCCTTTTCGGACTAGGCCCAACGACACCAACGACAATCACCGGTGGACGTGCGACACCGGGAGGGCGGAAAAAAAAGGGCAGGGCAGAATTTGGAGTTTGCGGTTCCAGGAGAAACGCACAGAACACGCCAGCGGTGAATAGCACAGATAGCTCATAAAACAAATAAAAAATTGGGTGATCACCAAAAAACTAAGAAAAGACTTTGCATTGCCGTGAGCTACAAGATATACTACTATGTTTATGAAGTTTGTCAAAGGCACTTGCAGGTCTACTTCACGCGATATAATGGAGGAAGGGAAGCAATGGTACTGTTCTCATTGATCTTTTGTTATAATACTGTGAAATGGAGACCCAACACTCAATCTCCCGGCTCCCTGGTGTACTAAGGCCATGTTAGATGTGGTTTTCTAGATTGCCCGTATTCCGATACGCCATGGAGGGAGTCCTGCAGCAGCGACCCTTGTTCTCACGACGGATTCACTCCTCTTGGTCCCAGAGCCCGTTCGCCATCTCCATCGAAATCTCGTTAAACGCCGCTGTCGTCAACTTGTGCGACAGGATGATCCGAATCGCATAGGGCGTCGCCATGACCGAGTCCAACTCGAGCTTGCGCTCGCCGACCACCTTCATGACGTGGCACAGGAGCGCCTCCATGGGGAACGCGCGTGCAGCGCGATAGCAGCAGCCCACAGTGTCCTCGTGCTGACTCTTAACGATGATGTCGACGGCGGGCGGGCCCATGTACTCTTCGAACTTGCCGTCCGGCGCAACGCGCACCTCGCCGGTCTCGCGGTCATAGTACTTGCCGTCGACGACGGGCGTGCGTTTCTCGCCGTGCCAGCCGGGGACATGGAATTCCAGGGGATGGGAAGACGACGACATGATGATGAGAAGTAGGTAGACGATATGATGGACTCGGCAAAGAAAGATTGTGTATAATCATACGTGAAGCTGGATGGATTCTATCGATGGAAGCTTCGGTAATTTGTTTGATGAAGGAAGTTGATGTCGATGAAAGTCTCGATGAGAAGTCCGACATGTAAAAGAAATTCAAGGGTAGTATTTATACCCTAGAGAATAGGGCTCTCGACTGCCGTAGCCCGCTGCGGCATCTGGCAAAAGAGGGAGCCCTTTCACCACAATGCAGTAATGCGGGCTGTTGGGGCGGCTTACACAGGCTGGTTCTGGGATTTCAGCAGCTGCCTAGAGGTGAGGCAGCCCAGATCGCCCGCGTAATAACTAAACCCGGTATCCCGTGTTAATGCGGCCCCTATTGGACTTCCAGAACCAGCTTTTAGTACACCTGGCTTGCGGCGGGAGCCCCCCCTTTTGCCAGCTGGCGAGGACGAATCGCCACGCCATGTTGTTTTGCCGTTCGCGCCTTCATGGATGCCTCGTCGTCGATTAATAGGACATGACTCGGTACCCGCATGACTAGCATTCTTCTCGCACCTGTTGTCATTTACGATACGTTGTAGCAAGTAATACTACGGGTCACGTTATATGTCACAGCAAGGGGAAAGCACGTGTTAATACACAATAAAACGCCTTCGTTCACATTCTAAAGCACGTCCGCTTATGTCATAGTGATTGACACTCCATGCCTTTTGATTTCTGCAATTGTCCTTCTCATGGATAAATAGCTCAACCAACCAACGCCACCCTTTCTGAAAGATCCAAGTCAGCGTTTCCGGTTCAGTTGTATATCGTAGGCACAGGGTGCTCTAATCAATCACATACTAGTTCCGGGCGCAGCCACACTTCGCACACGTGCCGCCCTTCTTCGCGAGCGAGGACGGGTCGCAGAGATAGGTGCCCTTGCTGTCGCACCGGCAGCCGTTCGTGCGGGCCCCGTTGGTGCACACAGCAGCCGGGTGCAGTCCACCCGAGCACGAGACCGAGAACGACAACGGGGCCAATTCTTCCGGGATGGCCTCCGGATTGGCAACGGCGTTGGCCATGGCCGACGAGCACAGGAGTGCCACGGCGGAGACGATCGTGAGTCCGGAGAACTTCATTGTGATATGTGGGAGTAATCGTTTGATAAATGAATTAAAGTATTGGTATTGTGGAAGTAGGTTGATGACTGTTTGTGAGCTGATGGATTGGAGGAAAACACCGATCCAGAAGACAGGACGGACGCAGCATTTTTATACTTGGACATTCATCTTTATCGCTCCCCTCGGACTCCTGATGCTTTGGAAGACTATCTACGAGTTTGTTTCTCTCTTCTCCTTTGAGTAGGCTCAAGAATCCTTTCGCTCTAAGTTGCTTGTTCAAAAATAAATCATCTCGAGGTCTGAAGAGCGATGCCAAGCCATCCGAAAATCCTTGCCTCTAAGCGGCGCAAATACTTCACTCTGTGGGTAAGTACGAAACAGAGGGCACGATATTGCGTGTGTCAGATTCCTGCTGCGTGGGATTCATCGGTTGTCTATTTCCATAATTATCGAGCAGACGAGTCGCTTTGGATTGAACTACTGGGCGCACACAACGTCGAAGGCGATCAGACTGCTGAACCTCTCTCTGCAGGGCGACCCGCTGCTAGGAAACGGCTCCGAAGACCGAGACCGCCAATTTACGAAGCCACTGCAGATTTTTAATCAGGATTTACCCGAGATAGAGAGGAGGAGTTCGCCATATTAATTAAATAAGCTTATGCCGATTAAGATAGATAAAGACACCGGTTCCCTCATTATCTTGTAGAGTAGGGCCTGCGACGAATGGCCATGGGAAAGGATAGTGCATGCGAGGCACAGGCTCACGTCACATCGCCCGGACGATATCCCGGAAATTTGTTCATCGGTGAGTCTGGGCGTTTGGCTGCGGGCTAAGGCACGCACGGCACAGGCCTACGCTGCTCGATATTGTGGCTCAGCCTCATCGGATCGACGAGACTGGTCCTTCGTATGCATTGAGATGGATCATAGGTGGGTCAAGGATAGAAACGAGCCTGACTCGACCGCTGCAAGTGCGCGTCGATGGCGGTTCTGGGCCGACATTATTCTGCAAATGCACCTGGCTAAACAGCCATACATTGCAGTCCCTGCGTCTAGTCATGCAGTGCGAGGCTGCATGTCCCCTCTAAAAGGCCGTGCATCTCAGAGTAGCCTTATAGGCGCGCCGCGAGATGATCCAGCGTAGACCATTGTGAGTAAGTGTTAGGACCATACTCAGTAGGATAGGCACATAACGGTGAGAGAAGCAGACACAATGGAATAAGCGCCGTTGCCCGAGACCAAATTTTGGTGACAGTGACATGCCATGACTAATTATGCAGCCTCATAATACGGCCAATCAGTCCATCCCATTCCGCACTCCAGGACATGCCATATTTCTAGGCACCTACTTTCGTGGGGTTTGTTTTCCCCCACCACATGCATCAAACCGCAAACAAGCCTTTTCGAATTCAAGCGGCACACACTCCAAGCATTTATCATGGATGCAGTTTTGCCAAACTGGCTCAGCATGTGAGCTCCCGAGGAGAGAAAACAAGAACAAAGAAGGAGAAATTTCACAACTGACCTATGCCTCTCCAGCGTCCTCCTTGTGTTGACAGGACTGTCTTTTGTACCCCAGCTCGCGCGCTTCTGGACAGGCCAAGGCGTCAGAGACATCTCCCTTTTCTATGTCTTTTTCAATTTGGTTTCGGCCACGGAGCAGTTCTTGCTACTCCTTGATTTTGTGGCTCTTTACGGCGACGATCCTATGTCGCAACATGACCGCGATTTGTCGGACTGGTTAAGTTTTGCTCAGGGCTCTCTCGTCCTCTTGATGTTTCTTATACTGTCCGTTTATTTGCCCCCTTAATTCATCCGCCGTCCCTGCGCTTACTTACTTGTGCCAAGATTTGCTCTGTGTCTTTTCCGTTCACCGTCCCGCCTGTCGACGAAACTCGGTCTCGTTTCCCTCTTTATCGTCCTTCTCCTGATAACGGTCTTTCCGGCCATCGTTCTTCGTATAACATGCGAGGAAAGGGACGGTCATCCAAACCCGGACTGGGGGGAAGAATTGTTCTTCGGCGCACACATGTTCTATATGAACCCGATTGTAACGCTCCTCGGCATAGCCTCCCTGTTTTTCCAGCTCGACCACGCTCACGCGTTGAGTGCCACCGGCTTGATTGCGCAAGCTGTCGTCTTCGCCTTAGTGGCTCTTTCGTGGCTCACCCGGATTCCCTTGGATACGACCGGCCGCACATGGGGTGAGTGGTACGCTTTCAAGGGTTGGGCCTTTGTCGACAACGCCATCTTTGCAGCTGTGCAGCTTGCTCTATACATTGCAAGAAATGGGTGGAGAGGTGTGGAGCAAGAGACAGTGGATGGGAGCCCTGGTGGCGAACAAGAACCGCTGCTACGAGAAGAGTTGAGACACAATGCGGCCGCGGATGGGGAAACATAGTCTTACAGTGGTGGAAAACAGTGAAGAGGGGAGAGTTACATCTTGTGATGTTAAGGGGCAAGTGTCTGTCTCTTTAATTAAGCTTGAAGATATTTCGAAAGAAACGGAAAACGGGGTCTAATTTCGATGATTCTTGTCTACACAATGCGGAACTGGAGAACATTCGATGCAGCTATCTCTATTCTGGGCCTTCCGTCGTTGTCTTTGGGCTTTTTAATCAGGCCACTAATAAAACCCGGCACCGTTACCACCGTGTCCCTGTGCTCTTCCTCCGTGCCCCAATCCCACCAGTCAATGATGCCGCCATCGCATAAGTACCGAACCTCGTCGCCCGGCGCCGCATCGCGCGGCAAATGTACGGCGCTGTCGGGCGGCCGCCTAGGTCGAAAGGTGTATGTAGTGCTCCAGCTCTCGCCTGGCTTCAAAAAGATAAAATCCTCATGGCCAACAATATGGATTTCTTTATCCGGGTCGTCAAACCCGAAGAAGCCGCAGACGCTTACATCGTCCTCGAAGTATTCCCACGTTTCGCTTTGTGCCCGTCGGATGTATATCTCGCCGTGTAGCCAGTCTAGTCCTAGGAAATGAAGGCCAATGGGCCGGCAGCCCGCTGGGGCATCGTAGATCATACGAATGGTCACTGGAAAGGTCTCCCGGAGGGACATGGTATCCTTTTCGTACTCTATCACCGTCCGCAAGACCGGAACCTCTGGGCTATCGAATGCGTTAGTTCCGTTTGCTTGCACGGCAAAGTGGGAAACAAAGAACAAGAAGCGGAAACAAAACGCGGGCAAACTTACACCTGCGGGGACGCCATCGTTGGTGGAGTATTTTGTCGGAGGAAACTAGAAAAAGAGAGGAAAACGAAGAAAAAGTCTGGATTGGGGGGAAGAATTGGAAGAAACGACGTTGTAGAGGGGTATTCTGCGGGACCGAGGCTGCGTGAAATGCTTCACGCTTCTCTATTTGGCAGCAATGCAACCACAATGTCTTTCGGCCTTTTTCAGCACGAAGTCTTCTTCCCTAACAGCACTTGACACACCAGGTGTTGGCATGCATGGTCAACTGCCCGTTTAAGCAGAGTCCCAATACAGCCTCGTACATTGCCCAGCAAGACTACGCTGCATCAAGTTAGCTGGGAAGCATCCTGAACCACGTTTGGGCCAATGGCACCGACGTCTCTAGTCAGAGGAAGAGCACAGATGAGCCACCCCGAGCTGCGACCTTCAGAAAACGGAGAGGGATGCAACGCCATGCCGTAGAAGACCGTACTTCGTTCCCGGGTTCTTTTACGAGAGCACCAGAAATACTGAAACAATGAATCTGTTGTCGCAGCATTGGTCCGGCGTGCTGTCTCGTTCTGAACTCCTCGATGCAAACCTGATTGTACTGGGCAGATGTCAAGCGGCTCACCAGGCTGTGCATACGATCCAACGTGGACCACTGCGAGTAAGTTTGAACTTGTAGTTTATAAAAAGCAACCCAGCCTTTAGTATTAATATACAAAAAGATATAATCCATATTCCATCTACCATACGCCAAGGCTCTTTAAGCAATACCCTCCCAGGAAAAATTACCGTATCTATTAGTACCGCAGGCGTAGTGGGCGCTCCCGCTCCAGCCTCTTTTGATTCCGCCGCGTCCTCATGCCCACGGCGAGGAAGACGATGCCGTTCCAGAAGCCGCGCAGCGAGCCCGTCGACCCGACGGCGACGTACAGCGGGAAGGATATGAAGCTCGGCTCAGCAAAGGACAAGATGCGGTTCGTCGTCGGTGCCACCCAGATGGCCAGCAGCACGACGAAGAACATGACAGGCATGAGCAGGTACTGCCGTAACGACAAGGCCGACCGGCTGGCTTGCCACTTGCGGTCCAGGTTGATGCTCTCCGGCGGCGGATGCAGCGGGGATATGGATTGGGAGATGGATTCGGCTCCGTCGCGCGACGCTGAAGGAACGACACGCCCTAGTGTCGGCAGCTCGTGGCCGGTCTCGACATCTTTCTCCGCAGTCGATTGGTGGCCAGAGTGGCCAGAGTGGGACTCAGCATCGAGGGGGGTGTGGTCGCTTTCGATGGTCTTGATGATGTCGCTTTCGGTAGACTTGAACGCCCGCTTCCCCTTGACGACCTTCCAGCCAACGAGGCAGTAGAGCACTAGGACAACACCGATGACGAGCCTATGAAAAATGCAATCAATGCGTGATTAGAATCAGAGCAGTACGTTTCATGCGCTATCAGGGGAGCCGAGATCGAGGGAGCCGAACATACCATATCGGTCCGTAGTAAAATATTATCCGGTACATGATCCAGTTCGGAGCGATGGCGCACCAGATCTGTCCAGATAGTAGATGTCAGCCATATTGATTGCGTCGAACCTTGGTGAAAGGAATGTCACCTACCGTCACACTGCCATACATGTGGCCCTTTTCCGGGGTCTGGATGAAGAGGAATACCAAAGCAGGAATGAAAGTGATGACGCTGATTGCACCGATGTACTTCACCTCCAGCTTGCGTAGAGACTCCGCATCGTACCGGTAGAAGACGATCAGAAAGACGTCGATGGCCATGGCCAGCGTCCAGAGCACATCTGCCAGTGGAAACCTAGAAGGGAGCAGAGGGAGGTCTCGTCGTTAATACACACGCCATGGCGTTGGCTGGCTCAAGGCTGGGCGTACGTACATCTGCATGAGGAAACCCTGGAACTGGCACAAGGCTGAATCGTTCCCCGCGCTGGGCCCGCTGAGCGAGATCATGGTGGCGGTGGCATCGAAGATGTTGTAAACGGCGTTGATGAGGATGAGGCGGTCGATGGGGTTCCGGAAGTACCGCGACGAGCAGAAGGTGACGATGATTATCAGTATGCCGAGGATGGAGAGGGCCGAGGCGGACCGCTCCACGATCTCCAGAGCGCGGAGCTGCGCGGCCGAGAGCGCCATGCTCAACGGTCGGAGGAACTGTCACCGCTGCAGAGCGAGGATTTCGAGAATTTTAAGAGGTGATGTTTTCTTAGTTTTTCCTCTTTTTCTTTCTCGTAGTCGCGATGCGGCATCTTTCGCGCTTAATGAATAGCGGCGGCATAATACCGACTATGATACAGTTCATAAAGTGCACTACGGCGACCCGAGGACGAGGTTCATATAATTCTCTGCTCGAGGACAAGGACAGGGCTGCTTGGGGGGCAGGTGTGGTCTGTGTTCGATAGCACCTCTTTAGTGACGATGACGTGACACAGCGAGGCTGTCAGTGGCTCGCGTCCCTATGATGCAAGACTTTTGGGGTGCAGCGGTCCAGAGAATGTTGCTGGCAGGGGGCAGCTGAAAGAGGGAAGGGCGTGGGGGTTTGATTAGCGCCCTCCAGAGGTCAGCCGCAAAAGAACCAAAAAAACAAGGTGAAAGAGACAGCACGAGGTGTACGAGGGCAGTGCCTCTGGGGCATGTGCACGCCCTTTAGGATGAGGAGCTTCCTGAAGTGGAAGTATCGCATGTGCTGCATTCATCTGCAATCCCGATCGATGGGAGGGCACTGACTTTTCCTCTTCTCCGCCGCCCCCCGCCTACCCATCCCCCCCCCCTTTTTATTTATTTTCAATGGTCCTGATCGGCAGTAGTTCCTTTTTCGTGTGCCTCGTAGTGGCGGTGAATTGCCCCTTTTGCTTTTAGGGGGAGCCCCTATGAGGGACATATTGTTTTCTCCGCTGCTACCGGGTTTCTGTTATGTAAAATCTATAGCGGTACCCGGGACGCTGTACTATTATATAAAGCCCACGCCGCGTATACATCAATGGCAAACCGTGCTCGAGATCGCACGCCATTCAAGTTCCAAGGGGTATTGAAAATAACATCATGGACTTTTCCATTCGCCTTCTAGCTGATCTCCCGACCTTCCCCTTTGATCGCCAAAGCTTAACTGCGACTAACAGTCGCGTCTGTTGGTAAATGGCATCCCGCGTCGAGCCGTCGAAGCTTGACTGAGTAAAAGGGGGACGGCCGGCTTGGCAGCTGGCGCGCCAAGGCACCCAAATGAAAGAGATGGCTGCTCACTGAAACGGCGAGGTCGTCCACAAAGCAAGCGCTCCTTGGCGTTGATTGCTGTTGAGAAAAAGGATCTTAATGATGTGATGGCCTTCGTACACATTCATTACGAGACAACATTTCTCTCGGCCCAGCATGTCACAGAAAATCAGGTGGTTTTTTTTGGCTTTATTCCTGTTCTTCCTCCCTCCAGTGATCGCTACACTAGACGGAACATTAGGGAAAACAATAACATCAGCCCAATACAAAACAAGAATCTCGCCATTACAAATTCCCACCTCTAGAGGGACGCCTGTGCTGTCCCTGTGCTGGCCTGCTGAGTGGCTGTGCCCTGGAGTGCCCCTGCGGCACAGGCAAGTGGTTTCTCAACCGAGCTTGTTTACAAGCAAGACA
This sequence comes from Sporothrix brunneoviolacea, assembly GCA_021396205.1. NCBI lineage: Eukaryota > Fungi > Ascomycota > Sordariomycetes > Ophiostomatales > Ophiostomataceae > Sporothrix > Sporothrix brunneoviolacea. The sequence goes on from WNYD01000046.1 coordinate 179,546, forward strand.
AGTGCTCAGCCCGAACTTGCTATCGCCCAAACCTGGCCTCGAAACCGGCATCAGTTCCAAGTTGGGTAATGTACACGTCTTTTGCCAACGCGTCGAGCGCATAAGCAGCGTTCTCATTGCCCATGGCCGCAAAAGCATCGCGGGCGTGGAGGGCCGCATGGACCGCAGCCTCATCTGGCACGGCGAATTCTCGGTCTATCCCCACATGGCTACCCTTAACTGTGATGAAGTAGCCGGCGTCTCGGAGGACACCCAGAAACTTGCCGAGATCGTGATTCGCGGCGCGCCCCATCCCAGCTTTGCCGTACCAGAGTCCGACGGAGAGACAGTCGAGGCGCGGGAGACGGTCAAAGGCGGGCTCGGGATACGTCGCCCGGAGTTCGTCGAGCAGCTTCTTTGCCTCGGTTCTTTTCGCCAGCGAAACCGTCTGGAAATTGCTGTCTGTCAAGCTCTTCGCAACCAAAACCCTCCTGGTTTTCTCCGTGAGACGGGAACGCTTATCCATGAGAGACCTGGGGACCTTCCCCTCGGCCTGGCACAGAGCACAGGAACAGTCGAAGCCGTAGCCCGTTCTTGTTTTCTTCTGCCGCTTGCCGAACGGGTCGGCTGGGTCGGTGTATCCCATGAAGATCTCCTCCCCCGCTCGAACGTCTCGAGTAGCGCGGACCACCATCATGTCTCCGACAAAAGCGCGCATGGCATTTGGCAGACACGAGTGGTTCGCGTACGATGCGTGCACCCAAATTCCCGTGCTGGTTTTGTGATGTGACTCATGCGTTGCGGTCTCCGTATTATCGGCCGACTTCACCCTTGGGCAGCCGAACCCGTTGAATTCTGCGATGGCCTGAACACGGAATGTGTCCACCGCAACCTTTCCATTGACAACGTTGACTTCCTTGCTGTTGCCAAATGTGCCGCCGTCGTGCAGGTCGAGATACCGCCTGGCCAGTGTGGGATTCCAGAGCAGCTTGTCGACGATGTCGTAGAGGCACTGAGCATGCGTGCCCATCGACATACGATTGGTGTTTGGGTTGAGAAGAAGTGAGACGTTCCGGTCGTCCGCCGCGGGATAGTTCGCTTGAAACGCTTTCTCGACAATGACCACGTCGCCCGGCTGCAGTGATTTTGTGGCGAAGAGGCCGCGGCCGCGGCTGTCTGCTGGAGCAACGCGGGTATTCTTGAGGAAGGAAGCATGATCGAGCCGGGTGTGGAGCTTCGAGGCGGACTTGTCCATGGCAGCAAAGTCGTAGTCGCCGTTCTCATGCTCCATGAGGCGCTTCTTGACCCGGCGGAGTTCCACCTCGGCCTCCTTGAGCTGCGCATTGAATTCGAGTGCAGTTTCGAAATGCCGCTTAGCTTCGTAAAAGTCCCCCATCTCATATGCTGCTCTGCCCGCTCGGTAGAGGGCCTTCGTGTTTGCTTCTTTTGACACCTCGGCATCGGAGGTTATCTCTGCCGGACCCATGCCAGCCATCGCGTCCGCCACGGCCATCTCGTAGCGGCCCAAGCGCAGGCGAGCTGCGGCGCGATTCCTGTGCAGGGTGCATCGGAGGTCGTCATCGGCGATGGGATCGGCGGCCTGTATGGCATCAGAGTAGTACTCGTCGGCCTGTCGCCAATCGCCTCTCTTAAACGCCGCGTTGCCGTGCTCTTTCAGATTGAGCGCGGACAGATCCAACCGTCTCGCCCTAGGGGGGGCCAACTTTGGGGGGATGAGCTGGTCGCCCGGCTTCAGCAGCACGATGTCAGAGGGATGATCCACGCGCACAAACAGGCCCCCGTCAGCGGTGCGCTTGTAATACGGCTCCTTGACCGCGACGACCGCGCCAGGGGGGAGCATGTCGTCTGGTGCAACCGCCGGAAGCAAGTTGTATAAGGCAAGGCGCTCCACGTCGCCGAACTCGTCCTCGATGGCGTTCTGAATGGCCGTCATGCGATTGGGTTCGCAGAAGGCCCTAACGATAAGAACGTGTCCGCGATGCTGCGTCTCTAGGGTGAGATCGCGGAGGCGAATCGGTAAAAGGTCTGAAAGAGGCAGAGTGCAGGGCGGATACGCCTCACCAATGAAGCTACTATGAAACAGGCCATTGCCATTACCGTGTGGCCCTTGAATCTGCGAACTGCGTGCCTAATAAAGTTAGTGTCTCCTTCACACAATGGTAGCTGGGGAGGGCCGTACTATTGTGGCAAACTCGAGCTCTAGCTGCCATCGAGAGCGCCGCATAGAAGGCGGAGGCTTCTGCCCTCTATACGCTTTGGCCTCTTCGAGCAAGGTCTTCTTTTGCTGCATAAAGGCCGCATACTTCATCATATCATCGTTGTCTTCTGCCATGATGGCCACAGTGGAATGTCGATGCCGACAGGACGTCAAAGATGGTGATTGCTGTTAAGATGCCGGTGTAGATCTACAATGTTTGTTGCAAGGTCCGTGAGAGGGATAAGCACGCCGCTTGAGGGGGAAGAGCTTGCGTTTACATGAGACAAACGGAATAGCGGGGGGCAAACGAGGCGAGGGGAGTGTCCGACCAGAAGCGAGCCCATGTTACGAAAAGCCGCACTGTCATAAGGCCCAATTGTACACGCACACGTCTTGGCCCCCATGTTGGACAATCACGTGGAATCTCTAGTTCGCTGCGGGCAGTCTTGGAAAAGCTCGAGATCTCGTCGCTAGGTCGTTGACTGGCTATTTCTGCTTGATCAAATGGCCTACCGCATCTGTGTGGCCTTTGCTTCTAATGGGAAACGAAGGCAGAACAGGCCGGTTTTGCTGCTTCGTGTAACATTACGATAAATAGTGTTCGATGCCCAAAACATCTACATCCTCTTAGTTTGCGCGTAGTCCAAGGACATTGGGATTGAGAGACGAGACGAATTGGGTTTTGTAGTGAAAAGCGGTCCCAATTTAGACGAGTGAATGTAGTTCCCAAACCGCCTTAGAATAGCAATATCAGCTACACCGCCTCCCATTATCTTCACGTCGAAGTCGTGGACAGCTTGGGTAATAGTGTGCAGGTCGTCATGGGTGTGGGCAGATCGTGGGCAATACCGGGCCAATACGATGTACACGAGCCAGCCACAGCAGCCGGGCTACGAGCTGGTGCGCTAAACCTTCGTTTTGTATTACAATTATCAAAACTTATGAAGGGTTAGTAGGATCACATTGAGTGTGAAGACCTCAAAATTTTGGCAAGGTTTTCTGTTTAGATGAATAAGAAATTATTCTTTATATTTCCCACCATACGAGTTTCAACGGCTTAGGTATTAGTTGGTTATGACTTGGCTTGGCCATCCACCGCGGCAACCTTCTATATAAGGCAATCAACCAGGCCCGCCGCACCTATGTGGCATACGACAGAGTGGAATCCGGAATACCACATCTCCGCATGCCCTTCGAGGGGAAGGCGGGTCCACTTCATTGGGTGCTCGTTGGCTCGAGGCGAAGTCGAAACCTGCATCAGGTAGGGACGACTTCGCCTTTCACAACAGAAACCGAGATACAAGGCTTCTGCCGCGGACACATCGACCGACGCGCCAACATTGTCCAAACGAAATTCGCCAAGTGGAGCATGCGGGCGCTCATCGGCATACTCAAACAGAAGCCCGCACATCATGGTAACGCGGGTGCGTACGTGCGTTTTGTACGACGGCGTGATTCTGGCCACGCCGTCGAGGTGAACAGTGAAGACGAAGTAGTCGCCCGCCGAAGAAAATCCAGACTCGACAAGCCTGGCGGGGTGGATAGGAGGCTGCCAAGCCGGGCTGGTCTGCTCAAAGGCCAACCTCTGGATGCTGTGCGGCGACATGTTGTAGTGGATGCGTGTCGGCGTGTCCGCAAGGAGGTTGCAGACGTGTCGGTAGCGCAGGTCCCCGCGGTCGTCGGAATCTGGGCTTGAAATCGGCAGGCCCGGCCCGAGCACCATCTCCCGCCCCCGGTTCGTCCAAAACATAAGGCCTGAAGGGTGTTGCACGCCGGCGTGCCGGTAGAAGACTTGGATGAGGCGCTCGCCTTGCGCTAGGGGGAAATGGACCCAGAGGCCCGGGCCGCGGCATAGCCGGTCATAGTGGCGGTAAAAAGACAGGTCTTCCCCGTGCCGGTGAGAATGCAACGCGATGAGGTTCTGGTACCAGAACCCCGAATAGCCGGTCACGTCGGGGGCATTGCAGGAAATCGATGTCATGCGCAAGTCGTTCCATTCCGGAGTACGGCGGACCATCTGGGTGCAATTCAGAGTGGTCAACATTCCTGATGATGCCGTAGGAGCCCGCCAGATCTTGTCTTTCTGCCGCCTGGGCCATTTACGCCTGGGCCATTCATGAGAGTCCTCGCCCGCAGGGACTGCTTTCACACAGCGGATCTTCAAACCCTACAACGGTGGTCAGCGCGTCCGGGGGGATAGGAAGACGTCAAAAGGAGGGCCACTTGCATCAGACTCCGCTCGAAGACGACTCCCTTGTCGAAGTTTCACGGTTCTCCACCACATTTTGTTCTGGTCGGGGCTCAGTCGCTCATCTATCGAATCTATGGCCAATGTTGAGAGATCACGGTCCGACGTAGAAAATACGAGCTGCCGGACCCCGAGGTAGTCTTCTAAGACGTAGACGACCGTCTTTTTTGACGCCGAGCTGCTGCTCAGAAGCTGCGTGGCAGCGGGCCTGCCATCGCACGGCGCCTCCCCAGGCGCACGCGTCAGCCGCTCGACGTAGCGCACTCCATCGATGTACATGTAGTGCGCCCAGATGCCCCGCGAGAGGTCCAACTCTGCGCTGCAGCTATTGCACCGTTCCCAGAGCTCCCATACAGTGTGGGCGACGCACACGCGCACAAGTTCGTCGCTCGCGATCATGAACCACAGCTCTGGGGGAAGGGTTGCCTCCGGAAACAGCTTCTGCAGCTTGTCTTGAAGGAGACGTCGTGTCCGGTCTCGCCGGCGCAGGTCATCAGACAACGACGGCGTGAAGGTGTATCCTGTGGCATCTCGCATGCCAGACGGGAGCGGATCCGGGCCCCAGACATCCAGGCACCCCTCGTGGTAGCCGGCCGAAGGGAAGTAGTGAGTCGGGGAGCGGTCTCTCCTCGGGTTGTCGTCACCGTCCCAGCAATATCGGATGGAGTGCCTAAAGAGTCCGCGTGGGTAACCAGAGAATACAGATACGAACTTATGCGGTTTTGATCTCTTCCCACCGACGTCTGCAGTGTTGTCAGTCACCGATGGGTGGAAGAGGAGGAAGACAAGGAATGGCACGCACCGTCGACGACCGTATCACCCTCCTCAAACGAGAACCGGCACAGCCGACAGCGAGACGGGACAGTGTAGCATTCGTCCGAGTAACTCTCCCAATCGTCGGACATGGTCGGTGTGTTTGTCTCTGCCCTCGTGTGTCATTTGCTGTTGTGAGGTTCGAGGCCAGGACATGAACATGATGCGAATTTGTATTAGGCCTCGAGGTGGATCGAGCCCTCTCGGCCCGGGCCATAGAGCCCAATCCCAATCCAGGTCGGATCACGTGCGCTGGGACAACCGCACAATATCAACCCCACAGTGTAAGATTCACGGTGCATTTATGTAGTCATATTCCGTACTGTGGCCGTGCGTGTGTTAGCTATCTAACTGACGATGCGATGCACTCAACGTGTGTTCAGATAAAAAAAATCTCTCCTCCCATGTGCCTCCTCGCCACAGCTTGTTACCCTGGCGGCTAGACGGGGTGATCAAATCTCAACATCGCAACCATGACAGCAGCAAATCATAGACATGTCGGCCTCTCGGCCCATGTCTGCCAGCATTCGCCTCAGATTTCCGGGCTCTGTTTTGGAGAGTCTGACGGCCACTGCAAGCGAGCTATTTGATGGTCAGACCAAGGACATCAACGATAAAGCGGGGATCGACGAGCCCCCGCAACATGCAACCTGATCTAGCAACGCTCCGGCCAAGTAGCCGCATACAACGAGCTCTGCAGGGTCCATTCGACTCGTGCCGGGTTTCTACGGCCCTTGGGACCTCCACTCTTTCACCTCCTCGGCACAAGATGGCGAATGACCCTTGGCCAGACACATATCAGGAACTGCACAGCTGCCGCACAGTCTTTATTAATGATGGCTTATCTGACGTGGAGTGCGAGATCCACCGGGCTGCCACTGTAGACTCGTGATGCTAGAGCCCCGTTTTCCTGCATGTTTATTTTCCCGACCACCAGCAACGTCTACGAGTAATATCTACTCTGTTTATCTCATGTCCTGCTTTTCTCATTTCGCGTTTAATTTCCTTCCATGCTTCACAGCAGCACTGCAACGGTTAACCTAGTAGCCATACACTAAACGAATATTTAACCACTCGTGTCATTCCCTTCTGTCCGTTTCCCCAGCGGGACGGTGCCCCACAAGAGCTTATTGACCCCCTCGAGCCTTCAATAGTTGCTCCCGGCTCTCCGTGAGATCGGCGATCTTGGTGTCGGTGACCGTGAGCTGGCGTTTCATGATGCTGACTTGCCGGCGCTAATTGGTGTTCTCAGTCCGCAATGTGTCAGTCTCGTTTTTGTAACTTCCCGATATCCTCGGCGGTGATCCAGGCGATTCTCATGATTTCAGCCATTCGACATTCGAGAGGGATTTCCATGTGGTCGAATGCGGGTGGCGCTGATTTCGTCGTTAAATCTCTGCCGGGGATCGGCTTTCGCAGCGAGGTCATGGGTAGCGATGTCATGGGTCTGGTACGCTTATGCACGCCAGAAGGGTGCCTAGTTTCCGTCTCGTCATGCTCTGGCGCAGGTCTTTTGCTCCCTCCCACATCTGGCGGTAATGAGTGTCCTGCTGGAGCGGCCGGTGTCGTGCGGCTCGTTCCCTGCCAGGCCCGTGGTTGTCTCGAGGCCATCGTTTGCGTCAAGGGCTGCGTTTTGTATGTAGATGACGCGAAGTCTGGTGGGGATAAAAAAGGCGAGCTCGATGCGAAAGAAAGAAAACAATTCGCGGAGCGTGTGATGGTCGACGACAGAGAGCTGGAGTTTAGCGTGTTTTGATCTCGACATAAATTCAACGTGTTGAGCAGGCAACGACATCGTGAAGAGGGGGTTGTTGCGTGGACGGAGCGACCTTGTCGTGGGCGTATTCCGCTCCTTTCAGTTCTAAACCGAGAAGGAGTGAAAAAAGGTTTGCGCGTTGATCAGAGAGATGCATGTCAAATATTGAGGCAGGAAGCATATTGGAAGAGTGGTTGAAGAGGTAAATCGAGAAATTAGTGCACAAATATCACGAAGAAGGCGAGTGGGACACCCTTGTCATTTATACAAATTCAAACGTCTATTTCAACAGGCTTAGATATTAGCCCATGCTTGACGAGATTACATACAAACTCCATTAAAGCAAGCCGTTTTCACCACCCCGTAAGATATAGAAGAATGGATTAAGGTTCGAAAGATGGCGTCCGTTAAGGACGTTCCTGTTCGTAGTCTGGATCAAACCGTTTCCATCGCCCTTTCCAGAGACAAACCTTCTAGTCAGTTCCAGCAGCTCTGGGAGATTGTCCATACTAAGCTCTGGTTGGCTAACAAGACCATAAAAGTCGCCGCCAAAGTAGGCTTCCGTGGATACATTGCGACGTGCTTGATCTGCCTCAGCTAGCACGTTATAAAGAAGTCCGAATGGGCTGATGTTGTCAGGCTCAGAGGCCGGGGCTCCTGCGACGAGATCAATGCACGGCCTTTGCGTGGCCCGACATGACGGCCTTTTGAGCGACTCCCATCTGGCAGCGGCAATGCATGCCCAATACAACGTTGGGCGCAGGGTCTGGCGGCGATGAAGCCCGAGTATCAGCGCCATTCGACAGGCAGAAGCGACAAGCATAGGCGACTGCGGAACTCTGGGGCACATGGCCAAGAGAAGGAGAGACTGGAGGCACCACAGCGATGGCATCGATAGAAGCTCGAACTCGTCAAAACACTGCTTGACAGATTCGAGGATGTCAGAGACCAGGGGGTCATTGAGCTGGTCTCTGCTGGCGTACGTAGCAGCGGTAAGACAGATGGACCGAGTAAGCAAGGGGGGTGCAAACGGCTTGATGTTGAGATCCTCGCGGAACACAACGGGCCAGATTGGTGCGATCACATCAAAGTATCTAGCGTTTTGGTCAGACTGAACGAGGACAAAGGGCATCCAATAAACGTACTGGTCGATCAAGGTCGTAGCAACCTGCTCAACCCCAGCTGGTAGGTCGAGGCATGTGTTGGCTTGCTCAGAAAAGGGTTCATATTCATTTGCGGCAATGGGTTCGCTTCGAGATGCCTGTGAGTGGGCAATGCACGCAAGCTTCCGTGATGAGCATTGGTCGCATGGGCTGTTCCCATCGCATCTGGTACGTAAGGTCAGCGAGGAACTATCCGCAGACGTCTCCTGAATAGAATATTACCGTCGCTTAGAAGTTCGACACGGCGTACAGGCTTTTGAGACTCGCAGCCTTTTCGTTTGTTTCCGGTCCATCGAAGTAAGTTGTAGGGGGTTCTGCAAAGGCTCTGCTGTAGCCTCCAACTTGGCTGAAGTGCTATGGCTTAATGGCAACGGTATAAAGACCATGTTAAACGCAAGCTTCAAAAAAAATAATGCATTCTACGGGATTATTCCAACAGACTGGAACTAATGCGAAGCCTACCCGACATCCTCCTAATCCTTTTTTCTATTTCCACCACCTCTAGCGTGCGGGTTAGTGCAAGGCGCTACCGACATGAAATTCCGACGTCAAAGACGGAGGGAGAACCGAGGCTGGACCCCACCAGATTCCACGGATGCTGGCCAGCTGACAACGAGCAGAATGTGGACACAGACAATCTAGCCTAGTTATCCTACTCTTCCAGTTGTAGCAGGGGCTTGCTGTTTTGCCAGCTGGCGCAGTGGTTTCGATAATTTCTACTCACCCCCAACCAACAAACGCTCGGCCGACACACCGTCAACGTCTATTCTGGACAAAACGGGAATCTTCTGTCCAAAGCACGTCGGTAGGCTGGGATCATGGCACCGGCGTGCGAGTCTTGTCAAAGGTCTGTAAACACCGTGGCTTGCTTAATTGCCTGCCTTAACTAACGCTATGTCAAGGTTGCGGTTGAAATGTAAATGGGAGGCGGCCACATCGTTCAGTCCGACGTGCGAGAGATGCGACAAATATGGCCTGGACTGCCTCATTGGCTCGAAAAAATGGCCTGCCAAGGTCCAAGAAAGATTTATGGACACCGTCTTGCACGGGTCTTCACGCAATGTCTTCTGGGGCCCCGAGTCAAATGCGGCCGGCCACCCGGTGGATCTTCATGGCAACGACCAGATGCCGCCTGCCCCCAGCTCATACAGATCCAATTCGACGTTCCAGTCCCCCTCAGGCAGCGCAAAGTCTGCCAACTGTGTTCTAAACATCGATCGCAACGTCAAACGACATTTCATGAGCATTTACTTTGAGCATATCCAGCCAAAATTCCCCATCATCACTCAGTACTCCCTCCAGGCGTACCCTCCGACGCCGCTGCTCGAGGCTGTCATATATGGGGTTGCTGCCAAGCATCACCTTGCCATTGCGTCGTGGAGAGATGTTGAACACATACGGGATTTCATCCGCCAGCAGCTGAAGACGCTCTTCGGCCTTCGGACCGACTACAAGCCGAAGATTCAGACTGTGCAGGCCCTCCTGCTAGCTTGCTACCGCATCGAGCTCCTCAGTCGAGACTATTCTGACTTTCTTGGCCTAGAAACCACGCCTTCGCTGATCTGCAAGATGGCCCAGGATCTAAACCTCGAACAGTCTTTGGCGGCGGAAGACGCCAGCGACGACACACTATTCCGTCAGCAGCTCTGGGCAGGCTGCCTCGTCCAAGATGCTTATCAGGCAGCTGTGTTTGGCCAACCATGCAACATCCACCAGGAGGCATGGGCGGTATTGAAAACAGCTCTCATTGACCCTGCGATGAAGGACGGCTTTGGTGAAAATACACAACCTGCGGCGGTATTCAAAGATGCAATGCTGCTCTCGTACCATCTTCGCCAGATATTGCACAGGTTCTTCGCCACAAGAGGAAGCCCTCCCGACGAGCTCTATTCCCAGGCAACCGCGATTTTGCAAGAGATCAATCACACGCACATCTACGTTGAGTCGAGGCTCACGTTTTACGCACGCGACGCGTCCCAGATGCTGCAGATGTTCCAGCATCACAATCGGTTGCTGTTCGCACTGGGCTTGAAGCTGTCCTTGAACGATGGCAGCTCCTCCCATCGCGCCCAGATGAAGCAGATGCTGGACGAACAGAACCAGCTGGTTGTTCTCGAGGCGTGCAGCACGCTATCGCGGCTTGACACCGAGTTTCTGCAGTCGCCGTACGTCCAATTTGGGTTCCCACTCTATTTCGTCGTGCGTGCCCTCTTTGTGGTGGTCGGCTCCCTGAACAATTTCGCCGCCATGGCTTTTTGTCCACCGAACCTCGTCCAGAGGCTGAAGAGTGGCGTGGCATCTGCGCGCGCGCTCTCTGAGGAAATGCTGGCGGATGACTGCTGGGGTTCTCCATGGGTCCAAGGGCAGACCATACGTGGCATACTGTCTCATCTCAAGTTTAGCGACGAACCCAGTCAGCAATCGACCCAACAGAACCAGAATGTAATGGACCTCGGGGCGCTGGATACACAGGACCAGCAGGACCTTCTGCGGGAAATCAATCTCGATGCCGATTTGAGCGATGCCCTGCTTCTGCCGAATGACTGGGATATTCTGATGGATGAGCAGTTTGGGCTGGGCGTTTGGTACGGATCTCAAGGTCTTTAATATTATGCCTTGAGGTTTAAAAATGTGTAGACATTTTGGAATTTCACGTCTGATGGACACGTCTACACACAAACCACGACATTTCTTGCTAGGAATCTGATACATATTATGATGATAATCCCTAACTAGCTGCTAGTAAACCCTCTGACTCGGAGGATTACTACCTCAGTATTTTATACGCACTTGCCCAGTTACAAAGTGTACGAGACTCTTTATCGCTCACTGGGTTTGCCTATGCACTTCAGGCTTTTTCAATGTGTTCGGTCTTGGTGCCATCAATGCCGCTTCGATTCTTTCCTTCCGATACAGCCTGGAATTCCTTCAACGAAGCATTCTATAAACACTATTAGCTTCGGTCCTCGCGAGTCAGGGTGGGGACTGGAAAACTCACGTTGATGAAAAGTTCATCCAGCTGCTCGAGTGAGATGTTCTTCGTCTCAGGCACGAAGAAGAGGGTCCAGAGGAATCCCAGCATGCAGAGAGGCCCAAATATGAATCCAACCTAGTCCGCGTTAGCTTGTTTCGCAATGGCTTTCATCGAGCAAGGGACTTCACCTTTGACCCGAGATTGGCCGCTGTAGGGTTGATCAGGTATGGCAGCACGATGGCTAGAAGAAGAGTACCGGCCCAGCTGGATGCGCTAGCCAGGGCCTGGGTCTTGGATCGCATCGTGTTGGATGAAATCTCCGACACAACGATCCACCCAACGGGAGCCCAGGTGGCGGTGAAGAAGAACGCGTAGAGACACGAGAACGCCACCAGGCACCTCGCAGCAGCCGTGCTTGATGCGTCGACCGTCCCGACGATGGCAAAGATGAACATGCAGGCCATCTCAGCGAGTGCGCCATAGAGCAAAATAGTCCTGCGCCCGAAGTACTTGACCAGAGGCAGCATGACGATGATCCCGGCAAATTGGCATATCTGCGATATGACGGTAATGAGGAAGGAGTTCGTGATGCCAGAGACAGTATAAAAGTAAGTTCCGTATCTACACATAGCCAGTCAGAATCTGTATTATCTTCAGCCTGCTGTTTCCGGTTAGAGAGGGGACTCACGCGTTGATAAACGAAATTCCGCTGAACACCTGCAAGAACATGGTTCCGCAGGCAATAAACGTCCGGCGACGGTCACTGCCCCGAAAGCAGTCCAAGAAGGACGTCGAACTTTGAATCTCACCCTCCATTTCCACATGTACAGCGATTTCGCGGACGTCCTCGTTGATCTGCTCTTCGGGGTAGTTGGGACCGCGAAGCCGTCGAATGGATTCTGCCGCCTTGTCCATCTTTCCTTTCGAGATCAGCCAGCCTGCAAAGTCCTTGGTTAGCTATGGTTCCGGCTCAGGTAAGAGTACTCTCAATTGGGTAATGGCTTACGCGGGGTCTCGGGCAAGAAGCCGGTAAAGACGATAATCACAACAGGGAAGAAAATCTGTGTGATCAAGGGGATGCGGTAGGACCAGCGATCCGTTCTGTCATGTGTGCCAAAGTTTACGCAAGCCCCGATGACTTGACCCAGATTGATACCAGTCTGGTATAATCCGACTAGGACGCCACGGAGGTGTGTTGGCGCGACCTCGGCCTGATAGACGGGCACAAAGTTGGAAGCAAACCCGATGCTACCTGGTAGAGCCTTGGTTAGTATTCAACGGGATTCCGCAAGGTTTTCTTTTGATTAACTCACATCCAGCAAAGAAACGGCCAATGAACAGCACTGGGACGTTGGTCGACGTGACCTGCATGATGACGCCAATGATAGCGACAGTTCCCATGGCGAACAGGCCGGCACGGCGCCCAAAGCGGCTTCCCAAGAAGCCAGAGGACAAACTAGCAAGAATGCAGCCCGCAAAGAGAATGCCGTTGAGGCCCGTCTGGATCGGAGTGGTAATGTTCCACGCTGCAAGAGAAGTATCATAGTAACCGTAGTCTTGCAGGAAACTAGGAAATCATGTTAACCGGGCTCGGGAATCAGCGCGTCGTTTGTTGGCTTTTACCTTGTCATAGCCTGGAAGCCTCCTACTTCGCCGCTGTCGACGCCGAATAGGAGGGAACCAGACATAACGAAAAGACATATTAACACGGTCCTGACCGTGCTCGTCTCGGATTCTGCCATGGCTGCGGCTGGATGAACACGCTGTTTGAAAGGAGGCGCGAATGGAAGAAAGAGAAGCTGTTGTTGTCAGACACGCAACCACGTTTTCCGGGGTGCATCACCCCCAGATTTAAATATCCGGGGTGGTGAAATCTGGAGACAGGCTATGATAGTGTGCGGTTCGCCGGCAGCAAAGCGCGGCTCACTGGAGACGAACCGCGGCTCGCCGGCGATGAGCCGTAGTTCTGGGGTAACCATCCGCCCCCGGTGTCGGAAAGAGTCACGAGCCTGACGGGGCAAGAAAACCGGATCGCCAGAGTCACAGAGCTGCGCACCGCACCACAAAAGAATTTTCAGGTACGAGTACAGGGCATTCCACTCTTATTTTCCTCCAGATTCCAGAGGTACGGCACGAGATGGCAATTTTTTTAGGCCGGGGCTGGGGCAAATTAGCTAGCCGCGTTGCTCGTCAATCCGTCTACTCCGTACGTTCTCCGTGCTCATGGGTGCTTTGTGTTTGTCCACTTGTTTCGTTTCCACTAGGCCTAGCCTGCAAAAAGGGAAGTCTCTTTCAGGCCCTTACGACGACGGGGCAGTTCACGTGCGCTGAATTATCGTCAATTAAATTGGTTCTTACTAGCGGATACTTGGCATGGGGCAGCTCAGTCGTGTCCGTCTTTATTCCCAGGCGACTAAACCGCTTCTTGCTATCCACATCTAGCACCATCATGCGGAATATCGCCGATAAGCCGCCAGCGGTCACTTGAACATCTTCGCCCGATATAGCTTCCCTTGTCCGCTCTCATGTGGAAAACGTTCTGGCCCGACAAAGTCTCTGTCCCGGCAGAATCATTCACCATGTCCGTCCCGGAACATGCTCACGAGAGCATCCGTCTTGACAACTATGCTTCTCCGGCGACCTGCAGCATTGGCGACCTCGCAGTCGACGGCTTCGTTTCCAAGTCCGGCGTGGCCAATTTCCTCGGCCTGAAATACGCCGATATCACCCAGCGCTTTGGACTGTCTGTCGAGGCCCCTCTACTGTCGAGGCATGGCAGGCTAGATGCCACAAAGTATGGGCCGCGGTGTCCCCAGAAAGTCGACGGGGTCCATGTCATCATGTCCAGGATGTTCGAGATGCTCTCGTCGGACCAGTGGTGCGATGAGCTCGACTGCCTCCACTTGAACATTTATGCACCAGCCAAGGCCGTCGGCGCCGACATAAAGCTTCCCGTGTTTGTCTGGATACACGGCGGGGGGTTCAACAATGGGGACAACACAACAGAGTTTGGTAAGCTTTGGCTCCTATTGCGTTCCAGGATGGCATCGGCTGACAACGAGCAAGATGGAAATCACTTAGTGAAGCGATCCATGGATCTGGGCAAGCCCATTGTCGTGGTCACAATCAACTACCGCCTCAACGTATTTGGATTCCTGACTTCGAAAGAACTTTGCGAGGAGGCTGAGCTGGCAGGGACCACGCCGGTCAGAAACCAGGGACTCCAGGACCAGCGTCTTGCCCTCCGGTGGATACGCGCGCACATTCCCTATTTCGGCGGCGATCCGTCGCTGGTGACGCTCGGCGGTGAGTCGGCTGGGGCAGCCTCAACATACTGCCAATTGAAGGGCTCTGAACCGCTTTTCCAACAGGCGTACATCCAGTCGAGCCCCGGCATACAGCTTCGGACCCTCGAGCAATCCCAGCAGGAGTTTGACTCCATCGTCCAGAAAGCCGGCATCCCCGCAGATACACCTGCGGCCGACAAGCTAGCACGGCTGCGGAAGCTCTCCTGGCAGGATCTACTTTCTTGCTTCAGTGATACGATTTCCACGCCCATTGACGATCCTCACTGGTTCGTCGACGCACCCGAGGGTGTGAAACAGCCGTCGTACTGGGCAGACCTGCCATCGTGGTGCAAGCAGGCGGTCCTCGGATACAACAAGGACGAGGCCTCGCTCTTTCTCATTCCGCTCATGGGCTTGACGGTGCCAGAGATCAAGGCCTTTGTGCATGAGACGACAGGTGCGGATATTGCTCTTCCGGCCGGAGCCACTGAGACCCCATCAGAGCTTGTGCGACTGATCTCCGATGTCGCCTCACGGGTTGCCTTTGTCCAGCCATGCATCGAGCACGCCGCCGCTGGCGTGGCGAAAGGGAACAACGTGTTCCTGCACGAACTCGCCTGTCCCGATCCTTACCCCGGGCCGCTGCAGAGCTTCACGTGGCACTCGATGGGCAACAGCATCCTGTTTTACCAACCCCCTTGCAGAGACCATCCTAGGATTTCGTCGACTGCTGATCTACTGAGTGCCGCCGTGACAGACTTTTTCTACGGAAAAGAGCCCTGGCAGGCACTAGGGGCAGAGAACAACAAGATGGTCTGGAACGGTGCGGAGTCGGGCCTGTCACCGATGACTCTCGACGAAGGGAGGAGCCCCCAGTTACCCTCCATTATCGGTTTGAAGCTCATTGATTCATCCATTCGGATGCAGACGCGATAAACCATCTGGCCGATGTCACCAGATTGCTGCCATGAGTAGGACAACAACCGAAAAGGCATCTTTTTCAATGTTACATACTGTTTCACGCTGTAGATTTACAATTTTTAGAGTCTAGAATTAAATATACTGTATATACATATATCAAAGTATCCTTTGCGCCGTTAATAGAGTCCTTTAGATTCTTAGGAGATCCTTGATCCATTTACAACTTAAATTCAGAACACAGGAAAGTCCTTTTATCATCCATAAGCTTTCCAACTAATAGGCTTTGGTAACAAACTCGGCTGTTTTGTTTTATCAGTTCTTGGCTTAAACTCACGGGCGGGCTACCGCATTAATATTTTGAATGGCCTCGTTTTTTGTTTAAATTATTTTGTAGCAGGTGTGGAAGATGGAAAGCATGGCTTGTGAAACAGTACGAGCCTTTTGGCAGATCATGTCCTTCATGATGATACACAACCTTGTTAACAATATACCTTGGAAGCCCCGAGCAGTGATAGGTGCAAGCCGTATTCAAACTAAGCGCAGACGAGGGTTTATCCTGGGATTGTATTTGTACCTTTGGTCAAGGCACCGGCAGGCGCGTACGCTTAGCCGTAGGCATAGAAATTGAACCCCGACGTTCATGTCTGGAATCCCCCGTCTTGATGTGCCGCGTTGCAGCGGCTAAAGATGAAGAAGGGGGAAAACGCCAGACTCGACAACTCCCTCACAAACACCACCAGCCGCATTATCTTATCCTCGTGGCGTTTGGCAGACCGCCCTCTGGTCAACGACCGTCGTCTCACTCCGCCCTCCTACTCCCACTCTTCTCTCGCTCTTCATTTCTCGCCCTTCCCTGTCTCTCTACCACCAATTAGACCTGCCACCGGATGTGCGCGCCCGAATCTACGCGCTCTCCGGGCTTGTGCGCCATGACTGCACCATCGACCTCAGCTTCTGGACCGGCCGATCCTACCAGACGCCTGACCAGCAACGGGACCAGCAGCGAAGAGAAATGCACGACTGCTGGCGCCGCCACACCAACTATGAGCCACAGTGGTGCGTCTGCCTGTGCGCGCCCCTGCCGGTGGCCCTGCTGCGCGTGTGCCGCCGCGTGCACGCCGATGCGGTCGCCGTGCTGTATGGCCAGAACCGGTTTGCCATCCGGGGGCGCACCTCTACCGGCCGCCGCGGCGAGCATGACCAGAGAAGACGGCCCACTCCCGCTCAACAACTGGCACCCCTGCTTGTCGACATCCCGCTGTACGGCCTCGCCCACATGACGACGCTGCTCGTGCGGCTCAACTGCTGGCCGTGCCCGCTGGGCCACGAGGATACCTTGGTCTTGGTGCCGAGCCGCCCCCAAAGTCAGGTGTGTGAACGCGGGTGCGGTGGGACGGTGCAAGTTCTGCGGTCTGTTGAGCGATGCCGCCGACAAGGCCTTGTCCGTCTCTGAGAAGCATAGCTGGGACGAGGCGATGCTCGCGGCGTGGGACCGCCTGTGCGCGCGTCTGGGCGGCGCTATGAAGCACCAGCCGCAGACGCAGCCGCAGCTCGACTTAACCGTCGTGTGCGATGTCGACAGCGCAGAGGTGGCGGAGAGGGTGACCGCACCCATGACGCAGCAGCTGCCCCCGCGGCTCAAGTCGTGCACCATGCGTCTGGGCCGGCAGCGGCTCGACGCTGCGATCACGGCAGTGGCCCGCGGTACGACCGCTGCTCTGACTGGTGTCGCCCCTGCCACCAAGGCCTTCCCCTTCCGCAAGCTCCCCGCAGATCTAAGAGCCCGCATCCTCGAGTACACCCATCTCGGTCCCGCTAGCCTCGCCGGCTACTACGCCTTGGCCGAGACGGTGCACATAGTCAACGGCCGGGAATAGGACAGCTTCGACGGGGCCCGCTGCAACACCTGCTGCCCCATTTTCCACGTGTCCGTAGCGCCGCACTGCCGCTGCCGCCTGCTGCCCACGCAGCTGTTCCGTGTCGACCACCAGATGTACCGGGAGACGGCGCTTGATCTCTTTTATGCCCACACGAAGCTGCAGTTCTACAGCTGCCAATTTGCGCAGACGCTGGCTGTGCTCCAGAACATGACGCTGGCCACCGTTGAGGTCATGAATGATTGAAAAATAAAATGTGAAAGTTAACAGGGGAAGAAAGAAGGAAAAATGATAGCCAGAAGCGCAGAGCACAAGAGAAAGACGTCTTAAGGGCGTCGCAGCTATTTATACCAAGAGCAGAACTGGCAGGGCGTCAGGGCATACGAGAGGCGAACGAGCTACCGCACCTGACCTATCTCAGCACCAGAGTAAGTTAAATGTGAAGATTCCATTCCAAATCATTGGGTGTTCAAACTAAAACCCCCCTCGCGTCGACCACGCTCCCCTCATGCCGTCTTGGTCGGGTGGCGGAAGTTCTCGCCGGCATAGACAACCGGCTTGCCGGCCGCCTGCAGCTCGGCCTCAATGTCCATCAGCCGGTTGTACTTGACCACGCGCTCGCCGCGCGCGGGCGCCCCAGCCTTGAGGTGGCCCGTGTTGAGAGCGACGGTCAGGTCGGCGACGAAGTCATCGGTGGTCTCGCCCGAGCGGTGCGACACGAACACGCCCCAGCCGAGCGAGAAGGCGAGGTTCGCGGCGGCGATGGCCTCGGTGATGGTGCCGATCTGGTTGATCTTGAGCAGCATGGCGTTGCAGGCCTTCTTGGCGGCGGCCTCGCGCACGCGCTCGACGTTGGTCACGAGCAGGTCGTCGCCGACGAGCTCGACGGGGGCATTTCCGGCGGCGGCGGTGACGGGAGCAGACGCGGTGAACGACGCCCAGCTCGCCCAGTCGTCCTCGGCAAAGGGGTCCTCGAGCAGCACGATGGGGTATTCCGCGACGAGGCGGTGGTAGAGGGCCTGCAGATCGGCCGGCGACAGCACGTTGGGCGCCGCGTCCTTGAAGCCCGTGTCGTAGGTGCCGCCGGCGCCGTCCGCGCCGCCGCTCGTGAAAAATTCCGTCGACGCCGGGTCCATGGCAAACGCGATGCGCCCCGTGTGGCCGCCGTTGGCGACGGCCGTCGTCAGCAGGTCAAAGGCCTCCTCGGCGCGCGTGATGGGCGGCGCGAAGCCGCCCTCGTCGCCGATGCTCGTGGCCGGCGCGCCGAACTGGCGCGTGATGACCGCCTTGAGCTGGTGGTACGCCTCGGCGCCCAGCTGCATGGCCTCGGCGAACGACGTCGCGCCCGTGGGCGCCAGCATGATCTCCTGGAACGCCATCGTGTTGCCCGAGTGCACGCCGCCGTTGAGCACGTTGAAGAAGGGCACCGGCAGAATGTAGGGCCCCGTCGTGATGCCGGCCTCCTTGCGCAGGAACTCGTATAGGGGCACGCCCTGCGCCGCCGCGCCGGCCCGCGCGCACGCCATGCTGACGCCCAGGATGGCGTTGGCGCCGAGCTTGGCCTTGTTGGGCGTGCCGTCGAGGTCGCGCATGAATTGGTCGACGTCCTTCAGCTGAGTGGCCAGGTCGAAACCCTTGGCAATGAGCGCCGGGCCGATCACGTCGTTGACGTTGTGCACGGCCTTGAGCACGCTCTTGCCGCCGTAGGCCGATTTGTCGCCGTCGCGCAGCTCGACAGCCTCGTGGGCGCCAGTCGATGCGCCGGAGGGGACGAGGGAGCGGAAGGTACCTGAGAAGACAGCATTAGGGAGGCAAGCATGTAGGTAGGGTGACGTGACGCGGCTCACCATGCTCGGTCTCGAGCACGACCTGCACAGTCGGGTTGCCACGCGAATCGAGCCGCTGTGCGGCAGAGATCTTCTTAATCATGATTCAGGGTGTGTCTGGTAAGATGGAGATAATGTATGGCAACTGATGCGCGCAAGCTAATTGTAGAGAAACGGAAGTGATGTGTGAAAAAGTCGTCCTTCTCAGCGGCTGGCCTCCTCTTATATCCCTGCCACAAGCATCTGACACACACAAGGCGACACCAACACGCAATGCAAGGCCCCGTGACAGTCAGGAACTTCCAGCCTTTTGAGACGCGCGAACTGCATACTCATAGAGCGGTAGCATAGCTCCCATTAAGTTGCTACTTCCACTCCTAGATGGTGTGGCAGCGGTGACATCAAGCTTGTTTGGGGGGGTTGATCTATCGGCGCGATCGGCACCGCTTAGGCGCCGCCCAGGCCGACATTCACCCGCGAAAGGCATGCAGAGACATCTCAATGGAGACTTGGAGCTTCATGAGGTGACACTCGCATTCGGGGAGTGCCAATACGAAGGGTGGACCCTTATGAGCAGCTGGGCAACGAATTGGATGACTCAATTGACTCGATGGCTTCTCCATTCTTGTTCTCTATTTTCATGGCGTGTCAACCGTCTGCAGCTCTCCGGACGTCTCCCATTTTTCTGTATTTTTCTGTTTATCTACAGGTGACGTGAAGGAGCCCTTTGTCTCTCGGCCAGTGTTAGCCTCCGTCTTTCCCGGCTTCCGATTTACCCGCCGACGGCTAACAACCATGACGACCTTGTTAGCCACGGCGGTGGCGGGCAACTCATGGCCGAATGTAGGTCTGTCTGTTCTCCAATTTAAAAGCAGGCTCTAGATCAATTGAAATACGCGCACCTCGCACAAGGGATTCCTCCTTGGGAAATGCGGTAGGGAAAGGTATTAATTCTACTTCCTCTGCCGATTAGCGGCATCGGACGCGGTCCAGTCCGCCGGCCGGCAATCCATTCGCTGCACAACGGACAGGCATATCATACCTGTACGAGCTGTGCGAGGCGCCGAGGGACGTGACTCACTTTCGCGGACGGCAGTTTTGGCCCTGCTTTGTTTTGCTTTTAAATGGCTCGTCTTTCTCTGGTTAGGATGAAAAAACGCTCTTCAAAAGGATCCATTTTTTAAAAGCCTCCAATTGTTCTGGATTTGGATAAAAGCGACATGAGAATCACCGATTGTTTCTGCGATTGGCCTTTTTGGAAGATCCAGTTCCAAGGGGGCAAGAAAAATAAGAGAAGAAAGATGTTTCCAAGTATTAGGGTCTTTTGCCAGCTTTTTTATTTATTTCGACGGCCAACTCCGTGGAGTTTGTTTTTAAGGCGAAGTTAAGATGAAAGTGAAGTGACGTTCACCATCGGCGGTAAGCCATCGCAGCTGAAGAGATGAGTCACCCAAGCTGACAGTGCCTGTACGCCGTCTTTATGTTTTGACGACTTGTGTTCGTTCCACTGTTGAAATAAATAAATAAAATCTTATTTAATTTTCTTCATAGCTTTATCCTAGCCATACGTCCGTCTGCTGCATGTTCGGATTGTTAGTTCCTAATTCAAGACACAATTTTCGTAGTGTTTTTTCTTTTTTTTCTTTTTTCAAGAGAACATATCGTGATTTATTCTGCTGCCCTCTTCCCTTTCCCAACTTTTTTCTCTTTGTTTTCGTGACGTTTTGAAGTTTCCTGGGGACGAGTGCGCTTTTCTTTTTTTCAGACACAGCGCTGTGCGGCTTTTCAGCCCACGCCAGCAAGTTATATATGAACAACAATTGCCAGTTCGCAACAAATCTCATGTCTCTTCCTGTTTCAATTTTCTTTCTAACATATCCAACTCACAAAAAAACTCATCTCTCTCCCTCTTCCATCTTACATATTCCACGCATGCAGCCTTGCCTCCTCCAGAAGAACTCTCCTTCCGTTTTCAGAAGGAATGCACCTTCCTCAATTTACTCCATCAACCCAACAACTATAAATACAGCAATCCTTGTTCAGAAAAAAAGCTCTCCTCTCTCCGTCTTTCTTACACACACAAGTCGCGCACGTAGCCTTGTCTCCGCCTTCTTTTTTAGAGACGAATGCACCTTCCTCAATCAACTCTACCAACTCTACCAACTATAAATACAGCAATCCTTATCCGGGAAAAAAATCTCGTCTCTCTCCTTCTTCATATCCAACACGGCGAAGAATAAAGCGCCAAACAACTCCGTGTCTCTAAAAGAGAGGGAAGGAGCATTGTTTCTAATAAGGAAGGCACAACCCACCTCCAACACCTATAAAAACTCGCCCGCTCACAACAAATGCAACCTCTCTCTTTCTTTTTTTTTTTTTGCAGTCTCAATCTCACTCAGCCTTGCCTGCTCCACTTCTACCAAGGCAACTTCTTTCACGTGAGAGAAGCTCACCAATGGTCTCACCTTTCACTCATATATTCGTCCTACTCTCATCATCTCTATCTTCAAGCGCAACTTCAGATTTGGATCAGATCTCAAATTTTCATCTAGATTAACAAGGCTTAACCGCGTAAGTATCACATCAACAAATTACACTTTGCCCCCGTCCTTGCTAGGACAACGTACTCTCTATGCTCTGTCTTCCTCATTTCTAGCTTTTTTATTTTATTTTAATTTTATGCTCCTGATGCTTGTGACAATTATCGACGGATAGTGACTTAGTTTGATCCCCTCCCCCCTCAATGCCCGAGTTTCTATTTCTACAATACTTTTTGTCTAACAGACCATTTTCAGACCGTTTCCATTCACTATTCCGTTAGTATGGACGAACCGCCTTCATGTAGGGAGGTCATTCTGTATGGGCGCTACGACATTGACGCTGAGCCAAACGCTTCCAATGACCACAACGCGAGTGAAGCAGACAATGTGAAAGTCGGAAATGACCTAGCCGCAAATGCAATTGGAGAGGTCGAGCCTCGGTCACCCATCGATGACGATATTGATGCGCTCTTTTCGGCGCCCGGAGACGACATCATGTCTGCTGAAAACCTGGACAGCATCGAGAACAATGGAGAGCATGGCAGCATCGATGAAGTCCAAAATGATGCTTCGGAGATCATCCCTGAGGAGGCTGTCGCATTCCATCTTGCAAATGCTGTGGCCGAGCCTTCCGTGATTGTTCCCGCTCCCGCTCCCCTTGTCGCTGACGCTGACGAGCCGCTTTTTGTTGATGCCCGTGAAAATGCCCCCGTGGACGCTGCGGGAAATTCTCCCGGAGAACCAGATGCAGACATGCCCGTAAATTACGAAGGGGTCATAATCCAGGATATTCCATCGCCGACGTACCCATGGTCCAAGGCCGAGGAAATGTCGCCCGACATGGGCATTAAAGTACTCGAGGAGGCGGTGGACGACGCCATCGCTTCAGGCCGGCGGCTTGTGGAGATCCTCCGTCCAGCCGGAAACATGCAAGGGCGGGTCAAGATTCCGGAGTGGATCAGAGACTTCGGTGCGGCCGTCCCAGTCTGTTTCTTTTTCGTTTTACTTAGCGTCTCCCCAAAACTGACTGCCCTACAGAAGCCATCTGCAACGACCGCCAAAAGTTCCATGTCAGCGTCGGCGTCTCAGGCGTCACAGGCGCAGGGAAAACCACAATGATAAATGCGCTCCTTGACTACGAAGAGCTGCTGCCGTCCGGTAGCGACAGCGCCTCGACCGGGTCCTTGTGCGTGGTTCACAAGAACACCGACGCCCGCGCGACGCACCGTTTTCGTGCTGTGGTAAAGTTCAAGACTGTGGACCAGGTGCGAAATTGGCTCCATCCGATTCTCGAAGACTTGCGCGTACTCTATACGCATGAAGATGACAGCGAGAGCGAGAGCGAAAGAGAGGGCGACGACGACGACGGGTATGGAAGTGGGGACGAGGACGAGGCGGATGTGTATGGTGATGGCGATGCCGAGTATAGGCCTGATGGTGAAGAGGACCGAGGCGGAAACGACGGTAACGGGCGGCGGCGCCGTCTTGGCGGCAACAATGGAAACCACGGCAGAAAGGATGAGGCCCGACCTAGGCGAGATGAGCGTAGAGCCCGCGACATCGATGAGTCGGGGTTGCGCGAGAAGATCGTACCCATTACGGCCGTCTTCGGTTATGGAGAGGACGACCTGCTTGGCATCACGACGGATGAACTGCTGTCTCCGCACCACCTGGCGATGCAGTTCTTGGGCAAGTCACTTTCCATTTTCGACGGGGACCAAGACAATTTTGCCGAAGAGATAAAGCCGTACCTCGATTGTACGCCGCTGCCGGAGGCCTTTACCATTAAAGGCACACCTGTCATGGTCTGGCCGCTGGTGGAACAAGTGGACATGTACGTGAAGTCGCCGCTGCTAGACAACGGCGTCGTGCTGGCGGACCTGCCCGGACTCGGTGACGCCCTTGAGGAGCGCGCCCGCATCGCCCAGGAGTGCTTCGAGAAGCTTGATATCACAATAATCGTGTCACAGGCGATCCGGGCGGCAGACGAGGCCGTGTGCGCGCAGCTGCTGTCGGACAACGAGGCCGTGCATATGCGTCTGAACGACCGGCTCAGCCGGCGGACATTTTGTGTCGTGACGTCCAAGACGGACGACCTCAATTGGGAGTCGTACCTGAAGAGGACGGTGCGGCCGGCACCGGGCAGCGACCTGGAACGGCACTGCAACATCTATGCTTTGTTGCAAGACGGGATGAAGCGGGCTAAGATTGGCCTGGCGCAAGCCAAGACCGCCATGGACGAGGCGATCGCTGAATGCCAACTGATGGAGTATACAAAAGGTATTTCTTTTCTTTCATTTTGTTTTCGTTTTCCTTATATTTCTGCTGTCATGGTGCCCCTTTCTCTCTGCAAGATTACGCTGCATAATACTAACATCTTCACTACAATTAGACGACATAGCCGGCCTTTTGAACGCTAAAACAATGCTACTGTCCATAAGCAACGAAGTAGCTGAGCTGGAAAAGAAGCAAAGCATTTTCGACAAAGGCATCCAATACTACAGGGGATTGCTCGTGTTCCGCGCCACACAGGCGCGGAACGAGAAGACGGCAGTGAGCATCCAGAACACGTTCCAGCGGAAGAAAGCCAATCTCCAAGGGCGCGGCGCCCGCCGGCCCGGGCCACGCGGCCGCCCCTATGGAAGCGGTAAGAACAGCAACAACAACGCCAGCAGGGAAAAGAAGGGCAATGCAGTACCAGCTGCCGTTCCTGGCGGTGCCAGAGTCGACAACAACGCTGGTAATAACGGTGCGCCGCAGAATAACGATGAGGACGATGACGACGGCACGGTGGACGTCCTGCCGGTCAGCGCCAACGCCTACTGGACGGCAAACAGCCATGATGAGGCAGTAAACCCGCACCTCGGGTTTCCCGAGGCGAGCTATAGCGGCATTCCCGCCCTCCGCGCGTGGATCCGCAGCGCCGCCATCCCAGCACGCAGGCGGCACGCCACGGGGCTGCTGCATCGACTGCATGTGCTTCTCCACCTGCTCAAGACAGGCTTTGACGAGGAGCATCGGGGCCTGCAGACGGTGGACAACCACGAGCAGGTTCTTGATGAAATACTCGGCCATTTCGAGAGCATCTTGATCAATGTATGTTTTTTTGTAACGGCTGTATACAATCCAAAAAGATACATAACAACTAACAACTGGGGTGCTATTTGTTTTTTAATGGCAGAACCTAGCGTACTGCACAGAAGAGCTCGTAGCCAAGGTCGAGAAGTGCAACCCGCTGCAGCAGGTGTCGCCGAACACGGGCAAGATGCAGCGGTTCGACCCGCGGTGCCGCCCTGGCGTGATCGATGCGGTCAGAAACTGGCAGTTCCGGAACCCGCCCATCCAGGGCCAGGCCCCGGCCGGTGGCGGGAACGCCAAGAAGGTCAACCTCCACTGGTGCACGCACTGGGCCATCATCCGCCGGCAGGGCGGCACATACGTGAGCGGCGGGCAGCACCGCGCCAAGTACGAGTGGATGCGCGGCATGTCGAGCATTGTATTGGCCGAGGTCGTCGAGCGGTGGAAGGACGCGTTCCACCGGCAGCTGCCTCGCGAGGCCGACGCCGCCGGGCTCCGCATCCAGGAGGTGTGGGCCAAGTCGCTGATCAAGATCCGCCAGCTGCTGCCGAATTACTTCCCCAACCAGCACGCGTACCTCGCCGAGCAGCTGGTCGCCATCATGGCCATCCGCGACTACGTCATCAACGGCGCCCAGCGTGCCATGTTCGACCTGGCCAAGAAGGCCGAGGGGGTGCACCCGATGGTGGAGCAGGTGCTCGCCCTCGGATGGCGGCCCGCCTACCACGCAGCGGCTATGATGAGAGGCCAGGGCGTGTTTATGCGGCGACAGGACCACCTGATAAAGTATTCTAAGGACAAGACGACACATCTCGTGAAGCTCGCCATCAAGAGTATGGAGGAGCGGATCCAGGCCAATGTCGAGGCGTTCCGCGACAGCTTGCGCGCCGTGTGGGACGACGGCCTGGAAAAGATCCGTAACCAGATCGCGGCCATGATGCAGACAATTAACGAGAGCGAAGCCGGTGCGAATTACCACAACCACCACCCCGGAGGATACGCCGCCGTCGTTCAAGGGTGCGTTATTAAATGGGAAGGCGACTGGA
This sequence comes from Sporothrix brunneoviolacea, assembly GCA_021396205.1. NCBI lineage: Eukaryota > Fungi > Ascomycota > Sordariomycetes > Ophiostomatales > Ophiostomataceae > Sporothrix > Sporothrix brunneoviolacea. Next base: position 205,272 of record WNYD01000046.1, read on the forward strand.
AGGCGCCCAATGCCATTGCGCAGATGAGCGTCGAGAATGACATCGACTCGCGCACAACCTTGCCCGATGAGTACCTCCAGGAGCCGGATGATCTAAACATCGAGGGCCTGCTGCCGGACCCTGACGACGCAGAGGACCAGAACACGGCGGCGGGGGTGTCGCCGAAGCGGAAGAGGGCGAGCCGCAGAAATAATGCGGGTGACGGCAACGGCGCGCCCAGGGCGCCGCCGAGAAAGAGGAGAAGGGCACAGCCGGAGCAGGCTGAGTGAATGGGTAGAGAGGTCCGGCTCAAACGAAAGGAGGCTGAGGATAACGGTCGGGCACGCAGGAAAGCAGGAAAATGGAAGGCTGAGCAGGTGTATCGGGCAATTTTATGCATTAGATTCTAAATTTTGTTTTCTTGCGATGATTTCAACGTTGGTAATGGAAATAATATCATAGGCGTTCAGGGAGAACTGGGCAATACAAAAATAGGAAACACAAAAATAGGCGGGCCGACACGAGGTTCTCGCATTCGTTTGACAGGGAGAGAGAAAGCAGGCAGCAAAAGCAATACGAGCCATTTCCCAGGAAACACACAATTTTCCGTATTTTGGTTGGCCCCGCCAGGCACCCAACCCCAGACGCCAGGACGCCACGCAGACGGGAGTTCGGCATGGCGCTCGGGGTGGCTGACAGTGTTCCAGACACATCATGGTTGGTTGGTGTGGTTGATAGATGTCGGGCGAGCTGAGGTGCTCGTTTTGCTGACTGGAGCCCGCCGGCACTCAGGGGTTGTCCACAGTAGTGTCGGGTGTTCCTGGCCATCGGTCTCACTGCAGAGGTCGTATACAAAAATATGTAACAAGCATAAAATAAATCAAGTAACCGGCCCCATCGAAGCAAACTTTAGTTTTAAGCTTGAAAGTCTTGGCACAGGGGCAAGGTGGCAAGGGGGGCTTGGACCGGGAAAACCGGAGCCCCTGACCACGCGATTGTGCACTCCAGAAATACCTGGGAAGCACACTAGACGAGCAAATACGAGGTCTACCAGACTTCTGACTGGCTGTCTGCACACGAGGCGCCCGCAGCGGCAAGGAGGCCGTCATTGCCAGGGGGTTTCTGGGGACAGGGCAGTGTCTTGGGTTTCTATGATATTCTCAGTATTACGGAGTACTACGTACAGAGTATATGAGATCGTCTTTGCCGCTGAGGAGGTATTTTCATTTTGCTCCTTCTTTCTCTCATTATCTATTAGTCTCTCTTCCAATTTTTCTGTTCTCTCCTGCATCGCATCGTCAACCTCACACTCGCTTCTTCGTCACTCGTTCCACCTCATACGCTCGCTACGATGCTCTCCCGCAACACTCTTTTCCTGGCTGCGGGCCTCCTCCCCGCCGTCGTCCTGGCCCGCACCGACCTCTCCGGCTGCACGTCCACCATCTCTGGCAACAGCTACATCTACTACGTGCCGGGCACGGGCGAGATCTGCGACTTCATCGACTGCGGCGGCGGCCGCGCGCCGCCCATCACGACGAAGCCCGGCTGCTACGGGTACACGGGCACGGCCACCGTGACGCCCAGCTTCCTGCCCGGGTTCGGCGAGGACGGCGCTGCGGCCGCGAGTAGCAGCGCGACGCCGTCCGAGTTCTTCATCTCGTCGGGGACCACCTCGTTCTCCGCCGCCACGACCACGGCGGTGTCGTCGGCCGCGCCGCCGCAGACGACAACCTCCACCACCAACATCTCCAGCGAGCCGGGCGTCATCGTCATCTCCGGCACGGACGGCACGACGACGACGGTTCGCCCGGTCGCCACGTCCAACAGCACGAACACGTCGGAGCCGCCGGGCATTGTCGTAACCAACGGCTCGACGCGCACGGTGTTCGGCACCAACCCGACGCCTACGAAGGCGACAAGCACGAGCGGTACCTCAGTGCCGACAGCTGGTGCAGCGGCCATCGGCGGAGGCGCAAGCGGCCTGCTGGGCGTCGCGGCGGCTCTGGGTGTCGCTGGCATGGCGCTGCTGTAGGGGAGGGATGGAGATTGTATTGGTCTGGACGCCGTAAAGAAATACGAAATCAAATATGCACATAGATGAATTTGGCTAGCGCGTTTACCTGCATAACTCTATTTGTGCATGCACAAGAATGTGAATGTTCCACGTGACCTGCCACACAACGCGCTGCAAGCGGACTAGCGCGCGCTGTGACCAGCCACGTCCCTCACTGCGGCAACCAGTCGCACCTTCCCCTCCTCTCTGTGCTCTCCCAACGTGAGGCGGCAGGGAAATTAAGCACCAGTCCAGCATCACCAACCGTTCTCTTTCCTCACGCTTTTCACGTCTTTTCGCATCTTCCCTCGTCCTCTCGTTAACCCTCGTCTCTCTCGTCTCTCTCGCCCTCCCTCACCTCTCCCTTACCTCTCCGCCTGCCTCTTCGTCAAGCGCATCACCTCTACGGGCTGCATGCCAGCCAGTCGTTCGCTTTTTTGTGGAGGCCTTGCGACCGCTCTTTTGTTTCCTTTGCTTTGCGCCCAGTTCCCGTTTCTTCTGTCCACATTCCAACCGACATCGACCGTCAATAGCTAGAGCACCTGGCGATAACGAGACGGACGACTACATCATACTGCCTCTCTCCACCCTCTGCAGACACCACACGGCCATGTCGTCCGACACAGAGCCCCCGCCGTCGGGCCAGGCCAGCGCCGCCGTGGCCGCCATTGTTGACATGGATATTGTCCACAACGAGAACATCGACAACAGCTACACAAACGGCATTCCACACAATACCGTCGAGGTGCCGTCAACACCGCTGGGGCCAGACCTCATCCCCGCGTCGCAGGAGACCATCCTGTCCACAGAGGGCCCCGGGTCGCCGATGGACGCCGACATGTCCTTCCGCACGGAGCTGAACGACGACGACGACATTGATGTCGATGCCGACACCGACCTACCACCCATCATCCCTTCTTCGCTCACACCGCCGCCACAACCGCAGCATTTCCAACGGCAGCAGCCCCTCCTTCCGCCTCCCTCGAGCGGCTACGTGCACACATCGGCCTCGCAGCGCTCGGCCATCCTCTCGCCGCCCGGTACCGGCCTCAACTCGGTGACACAGGCGCGACGTGAAGCAGCTGCGGTGGCTGCATCCTCCTCATCCCATGCGGCCGCCTCTGCCTTCCCTGGCCCTCCGGCCGAGTTCACCCCGCCCACGCCCGCCCAAGTCGCCGACGCCACCCCCGACGAGCTCCGGTCGATGCTGCAAGCCAGCCTCGCCGAGCACACGCGGCTCAAGACCGAGACCGCACACCACCGGCTGCAGCACAACCTGCTGGCCATGCAGGCCGACGAGGACGCTAAGCGCGCCGCCGCCGAGCACGAGATGACGCGCCGCGAGGCCGAGGCCCTGCGGCTCGCCGAGAGCGCTCGCCAGGCCCGCCGCGAGCTGAGCACGGCCGCCGAGTCGTCGCAGATCAAGTACCGCCAGCTCAAGGCGTGGTACGACGAGGCCATGGCCGAGAACGAGACCCTGCAGAAGCGCGTCAAGCTGGCGAAGCGCGTGATCCAGCAGAAGGACGACGAGGTTGCGGGCCTCGTCGACGAGAAGGAGCTGCTGCTCAACCGCCTGCGCGAGAACCGCGAGCACTTCCATCTGCTGTGCAGCCCCGGCGGCCTGTTCCACGGCGCCATGACGCCCAAGCCGCCGCAGGCGCAAGGGTCGCCGGCGGCGCACGCGCGCGCCACGCCCTACCAGACGCCCAAGCGCGGCAGCGGCGGCCGGGCCGCTTACGGCACTGCTTCCGCTGCTGCTGCTGCTTCGGCGACCACCCCCCACGGCGGCGCCGCCGAGCCGTTTGCCGCGCTGCTGCAGGCGCTCAACCAGGAGAACAACAGCGCGCCCAACACGCCCATGGCGGGCCACCGCGCCGCGCCGCGCCACGTCGCCAAACACGTGCGCAACGCGCAGTCCATGTCGTCGCTGCCGACCACGCCGACGTCGCGCCCGCGCGGCGGCGAGTATGCGGGGCTTCTGCCGTCGGTCGACCTCGTCCCCCAAACTGAGCCGCCGCCGCTGCGCTATGGCGGCCCCACCGGCAGGAGCGGACACGGCCACGGCCACAGCCAGAGCCTGAGCACGAGTGCCAGCGGGCGGTATTTCCCCGAGACGCCGACACGCGCCCGCCATCGCCTCCCAGGCCACCCGGAGGAGGAGCGCGGCACCACAGGGCGCCGGAGTCGTGAAAGCACCATCTCGGCCGACGAGGACGCCGCGAATGCTAGTGCCGGTGCCGTTGCCAGTGCTGGTGCCGGTGCGAGCGGCACCAATGAGGACCTCGCACGACAAGCCCTCGAGAGCGTAGCCGCGCGCGCCACGCAAGCATCGTCGTCGTCCTTTTCGCGGCTGTCGTCGACGTCGTCGCAGTCGTTTTCCGCCTCCCGTCACCCTCTAGACCGCTCGGCCACGGCTGACGAGCGCGTGTTTGAGAGCCCGGCCAGCCAGGTGGCCTCGGCCATGCTGCGGCGGGACCCGCGCGACAGCTTCGAGGTGGCCGCGTCGCGGGAGGCCTCGCGAGATGGAACGCCTGCAACGGCAACAACGACAACGACGACGGCAGAAAAATCGGCCAAGCTGCAGGCGAAGCTGTTTGGCGGGCTGAACAAGAGCGGGAGCGGTGCAGGCGCCGTCGACAAGCGGAAGTTTAGCGGTGTGCAAGGCGGCCACAGTGCAGGCCACGGCAGTCACAGCGATGCCGTCGCTGCTGCCGCCGCCGCCGACGGGCTGCGCCACGGGAGTGACAGCCATCCTCTGCAGGCGAGCCCGACCAAGAAGGTCCGCATCGTGCCGTCGCTGCGGGACAACGGGGACAGCTACCGGCACCACCACAGCTACCAGCAACCGGGGCAGCAGCAGCAGCAGCAGCAGCAGCAACGACAGCAAGAGCATGACCGCGTCGGTCTCGGCATACGATACGACTGAGCATCGAGTTTTTTGTTTCTGCTCCTTCCTGCTGTTTGCTGCTGTCTACGATGCAGCCTTGTATTTTACGTCTTATGCGTTCTCCATTGGCGTGCATCGTGTGCTTTTTTGTGATGACGGTTGGACGGCTGTACGATGATGCTTGGACACTGTTTGATGATTCTTGATTCTTCTCCCGTATTTCTTGGCCATGACGAGACTGTTCCTTGGATCGTTTTTAGTGCATTTTCGCTGTGTGGTTCTTTGTCATGACAGTCTCGACTTTTTGGGCGATTTGGGCGATTTGGGCGCTGTGCGGTAGCTTAGATGAACACAATAAAACACCATGTGATCTATTTGCACTTGTATGCTTTTGTTGCCTCGTTTCGCCTCAACGGTGTATTTGTTTCGTGATCATTCCGCGCGTGCACCACGGTCTCGGCTCTCGCTTGTCTCTTTTGGTTCGTCTGCCGAAACTGGCGCCCCTAGCGTCGGCTGGTACTGCCGAATCTCCAGTGCCTTTAGCCAATGCCCTGCCATTCCCCCACAGTCCCGACAACACTAGCCGGTGCCACACTACCTCCGCCCCAGGGGTTTCCTACCCTTCCCGACCACGGAGTCGTCTCGGCTTATAACAGCTGTGGTGCTTGGAGACCGAAGAGCTTCACAAAACCTCTTCACCAGACATGACTCTGCGAATCCCTCGACAGTAAGGTCTCTCTTGCCCAAAGTAGATTAGTCATCATCAACGTCGTCTCTTTGACCTCACCCCGACAGTCGTGACCACCGCGGCCGCCTCAACCCGCCCCAACACCCACTTCACCTCGCCGTCATGGCCGTCCCCCGCGGCGTCGCCGCCCTCCTCGCCAAGGCGCCCACCGACACCGTCATCCTCTCGGCCGTCCGCACGCCCGTCTGCCGCGCCAACCGCGGCCACCTCAAGGACGCCTACCCTGAGGAGCTGCTGGCCACCGTCCTCGCCGCCACCCGCGCCAAGGCGACCGCGCTCGGCCTGCCCCACCAGCGCATCCAGGAGGTCGGCGTCGGCGTCGTGCTGTCCGAGCTCGGCGGCTCCAAGGCCGCCCGCATGGCCCTCAACCACGTCGGCTTCGACACCGCCGCCACCACGCTCTACACCGTCAACCGCGCCTGCGCCTCCAGCCTGCAGGCCCTGGCCGCCGTCGCCAACCAGATCCGCGTTGGCGAGATCGACGCGGGCATCGCCGCGGGCATGGAGAGCATGACGCGCAACTACGGCAGCCGCGCCATCCCGCAGGACCTCTGGCCCGCCCTCAGGGACTCGCCCGTCCAGGACGCCCGCGACTGCATCATGCCCATGGGCCTGACCAGCGAGAACGTCGCGCGCCGCTACGGCGTCAGCCGCGCCGACCAGGACGCCATGGCGCTGGCGAGCCACCAGCGCGCGGCGCGCGCGACGGCCGCCGGCGACTTCCTGGCCACCGGCGAGATCGCGCCCGTCACCACGCGGTACCAGCCGCTGCCCGCGAAGGGAAGCCCCGCGGACGCGCCCCCGGCCCCCGAGGAGACCATCACGGTCACGGCCGACGACGGCATCCGCGCCACCGTCACCGCCGAGGCGCTGGCCAAGCTGAAGCCCGCGTTCGCCGCCGACGGCACCAGCACGGCCGGCAACTCGTCGCAGGTCAGCGACGGCGCCGCGGCCGTGCTGCTGATGCGCCGCAGCGCGGCCGAGGCGACCCTGCCGCCGCAGGCGCAGGCGCAGGTCCTGGGCCGCTTCGTGGGCGCCGTGACGGTGGGGTGCAAGCCCGACGAGATGGGCGTCGGCCCGGCCCTGGCCATCCCCGCGCTGCTCGCGCGCTACGGCCTCACGGCGGCCGACGTGCACCGGTGGGAGATCAACGAGGCGTTCGCCAGCCAGGCGCTGTACTGCGTGCGGGCGCTGGGCCTCGAGAAGGCGTGGGCGGAGTCGGACGGCGACTACCGGACCCTGCAGCAGCGGCCCGCCGCCCTGGTCAACCCCGACGGCGGCGCCATCGCGCTGGGCCACCCGCTGGGCGCGACGGGCGCGCGCATGGTGGCGACGCTGCTGCACGGGCTGCAGCGGGACGGCGGCGAGATCGGCGTGGTGAGCATGTGCATCGGCACGGGCATGGGCATGGCGGCGTTGTTTGTGCGGGAGTAATGTGGAGAACGGGGGCGGCAGAGAAAATGATGACGAGATCACGACAGGTGAAAATGTAGATGAAAATAAAAATAAAGAAGACCGCATCCATTTTGGGCTGCAAGCTAATTACAGAGGCAATTTTTTATGTTTTATTTTCAAGAAAAATAGCCTGCATGCATTTTCTACAAGTTCTCCAAAGTAACTGTCCTGTACATAAAAACAAAAACCAACGTATCCTCTTCCAAAAAGTAGCTCAACAAGTTAGAGAAAGCTATACAAGGAGGGCTAATGGAGATCAATAAGTAAATATACGGTCAAGTCTACGTTGTACGTCTTTTACATACTATTTGCTGCTCATCAGAAGTTTTTCAAACAACAATTGTCTCACATATCTTACAGGTTATCCCCAAACTATCCCTTACATATAAACGAAAACAATGGATCCAATCCTCAAAAATGTGCTTCTTTAACCTCATCATCTCGTCCCAGAAATAATAATAACAGGAGTCCCTTCGACGGGCCGTTTCTCGTGGTGACTGTGTAACCCCATTTGTCGTTCCCGACTACCTTTCCACGTCCTCCCCACGCCTACTCGAGGGTATGGTCGTCTGTGTCGCCGGGCGGTGGCCCGCCGATCCGCCAAGGGTGGGCGCGATGGTTCTACAAGATAAAAAAGGAGAAAATATGCCGACAGATGCAGGTGACGAGGACGATGAGCAGAAATATGCGCCGTGCCTGTGCGGTGCAGATGAAAGGGAAGAGAAGGCAGAGGACGAAAGAAATAGCAAGGAAGAATTGAAGAAGCAGACCCAGCCAGTAACAAAAAGTCTCGGCGGTGGCGCTGTCGCTGCCGGCGTTGCGTGCCCCATCGCCGGACTTGGAGGGAGTGTCGTCCTCGGAAGCGATGTCGGAAGCGCCGTCGTCCGAAGCAGCGCCGTCGTCAGAGCTGTTATTCGGGGTGGCAACCAGCCTGCCTCTGATGGTACTGGGCGGCATATTGTTGAACATCGCACGCACAGCTGCGGTCAGCTCGTCCTGAGTTGAGTCCGGCCCATCCATGTGGATCGAAGCCGGAAGGCGTGCGGTGGTACTGGCGTGCCCATGACGGTACTGCTCATCAAAGTATGCGTTCAGATCAACCCTGTTAATGTGCAGCGTATCCGTGCCTGCGTGCCCATCCGGAGAGAGGCCATTTCGCCTGCTGGCATACCCCCTGCCCTCCCAGTCGTTGGAAGTGTGGTCCTCGGAAGCGTTGTCGGAAGCGGCGTGGCCGGAAGCAGCGCCGTCGGCAGCAGCGCCGTCCTCGGGGCTGTTGTTCGTGGCAGTGGAGACTGGGTGCCCGGTAATTTCGCGCAGACGACGGACCACCGGATCCGGAGCCACGTGCAGCCCATCAAAGGTTGCGTCCAGCCCATCCCTGATGGCGGAGGCCGCAGGGCCCACGGCGGGCATGCGGCGGAGCTGCTCATGCGCAACTGGGAGCATCTCATCCAACACCTCATCCCTATTATCCCCGTACAGACCATGCGCAGCCGCGCTCAGTACACACTCGGTTTCGCGTACCTCACTCGCATATGCGTACAGCTCACGCATGACGGCAAAGGCCCGGGGGGCTGCGGCGACACTGTCGGGCGCACCACGGTTCAGCCCACCCCTAACCGCTTCCGCCTCACTCGCAGCCACGCGTAGCGCATGCATGGCTTCGAACACGGAGGATAAGTCGGCGTATCTCCCGACGGGACTGGGTGGCCTGGGCACCTCGTCGGCGTCTCTCCAGTCGATTAGGACTACATTCGGACGCGGCGCATTGTCCCTCGACGAATGGAGGGGTTCTTCGCGTACGACGTTGAGTGGCTCCCCGAGTTGAAGCGTCGCGCGCGTGGTATGAGGGGGCGGCGACGGTGTCGGGGGTGGCGGCGACGGTGTCGGGGGTGGCGGCGTCGGCTCCCTTACCACCGGAGAACGGACCGCAGCGCGTGTCGGTAGACCGGGCGGCAGACGCAGCTCCCTGGTCTCCCAGTCGTTCGCGTTTCTACGGATGAGACCCGGAGGCGGCGAGGTCAGGCGCTCCATGTAGGAGCCATAATTCACTGGCCGCCGGGAACTGACTGCCGTGCCCGTGGAAAAAACGGGCGGCCGCGGCTCAATGACCTCCCACTCGTAGGCGTTTCTCCGGACGGGACTGGGCGCCCGCGGGCGCAGCGTGCTCACGCTTCTCACGTGCTCGCCGAGGAGATCCCGCGTCAGACGGCCGGCCTGACGCAAGTAATAATAAGGCGGCGGCGGCTGTGCGTGTTCGCCCTCCCCCGGCGGTGGCCCCGGGTAGGGCGGAACCGGGTCGTCGTCCTCGGGCACCTCCGCCGTGATGTGGACCGGACGGACGCGGCTGACGGCCAGTGCTGGTGGTGAGTACGGTGGCGACGGCTCGGTGGGGATAGGTGGAGCTGGTTGAGGTAGCTGTGCGACAAAGACAGATAGGGGCAGTTGAGGCATGGGAGGGAGCTCAGCCATAAAAACAGACAGAGGAGCAACCGGAGGGTGCAAAGGAGCCGGCGGCGGCTGCTGCTGTTGCTGTTGCTGTTGCTGTTGCTGTTGCTGTTGCTGCTGCTCGGCAGCATGCCGCGGTACTACATGGACCACTGTTTGCGCTAAATCGGGGACGTTGTGTGTTGTTGTGTCTTTATCCCGGCCCCCTTCTCCTTCATATTGCGGTGTGTCGATGTGGCTCGGTGCCTGGGCTTCCGTCTGGGGCTGAGGTCTCACTGCTGGTACACCCGGAGGCATACACGGCGGCAGACCAGGTGATGCCGGCCGGCGTCGTCGACTGGGCAGTCCTGGTGGCATGCGCAGCCGCGGCTCGTCTTGTGGTATGCCAGGTGATGCTGGCCGTCGCCGTCTGCTTGGCAGTCCCGGTGGCGAACGCAATGGCTGCTGTGGCCGCGGCAAGGCGGGTGCAGCTGGCACACCAGGTGACGCCGGCCGGCGACGCAGAACTCCCGGCAGCGCGGCCAGCGGGATGCGATCAAACGGCCGCCCAGGCTGCGGCGCCCACTCCGGAAACATCCACCACCAGGACCAGACGAAGTGTTGCGTCTTGCGCGGAATGGCCATCGGCGCGACCATGTCGAACTCGGAGTCGATGGCCGAGCTGTCGTTGTTCTTCTTCTCCTTCTCGGCGTAGAACCCCGTGGCGGCGTAGACCTCCTGGAAAGCGGCCGCCTCGTCGCGCACCGTGTCCTGGTACCGCGCTGCGCAGAGCAGGTTGTGGTGGGCGAGGTCCTTGTGTTCGAGCCAGAAGACGCCGTGGAAGGCCGCGGCCTCGACCAGCCGCTCGAGGCCGCAGAGCAGCGCGTAGCCCAGCTTGGCCCGCGCGTCGTGCGCGTCGTGGCAGAAGATGATCTTGTCGCTGCCGTTGCCGGGAACCTGCCTGCGCCATGTTTCCCACGACGCAGGCAGCTGTCGGTGCACCACCTCGTTGGCGCGGATGTGCGGCTCGTCCCAGAGGTTGCTGAGCACGCGGCCGAAGAGCAGGCCCGGGAACACCAGGCCGAGATGCCGGGCCCCCCAGATGGATGAGAGCCGTGCGCGGCGAGCCCGGTCGGGCCCACCGTGGACGGGCCCGCCGAGGACATTGTCGATTTCGCCGGTCGGGCGCACCAGGCGGCTGCCGTCCTCGCCGAACGCGTGCACGGGGATTACTGGGTAGCAGCACACGCGCACGATCGGCGACACAGCCGGGTGCCAGTGCATCTGGTGGCGCGCGGCCGAGGCTGGCGAGGCGATCCACCGGGAGCAGATGATGCGGATCACGACGGCGTACGGCACGAAGAGGCAGACGTACCACGCGGCCGACCAGGCCAGGGCTGCCGGCCAGAGGAAGGCCCAGAGCAGCCGCCAGAACCAGAGCGGGACCTTGACGGTCCGCGTGTCGTCGCAGCCCGGGATGGGCCGGCCGTAGTCCGTCGCCCGGCTGTAGTACTGGGCAAAGGCGTCGGCGTGCCGCCTATACCAGGCCGTGTGGAGGTGGCTGTGGCGCGTACCGCCGAGGCGGCCCAAGGGCCACAGCATCCACACGGGAGCGTCGCCCGAGAAGTACGCGCTCGCGGCCGCGTATAAGACGAGAGCAGCGGCGCCTGAGACGCTCACCACGACGTAAAAGGTCATGCTTCTGGGCTCTAGTGGCTCCTCGGGGATCTGGACGGGCAATTCTGATATGCCGCGGAACACCGTCCCGCGTGCCGGTCTGACCGGTACAGGGGTGGTCGGCGAAAGCACGGGGTACAGTCCGTAGCCCATGCGAATCCTCGCTGCTGAGGACGGCATGGGCGAAGTGCAAAGGTTGCGTCTGACGCAACACTACGAAAGAGATGGGTATTGTGTTCGCTGTGTTTTTTTCTTTCCAAGAAGAAAAAAGCGTCCAAGTTTTGCCTCAAAGGCAACTAGGAGACGGTACGATCGAAAAAACCGACTCCAAAAGGAGTAATGGAATTGATTTTGTTGGTTCTCAGTCGTAGCAGACCAAGATATTCGACGACGGTCGGCTCGGATGAGACGAGACGATGATTTTTGGCGAACGATATTGATGGATTTTGATGCGTGCGCGGTGATATCAGTCGCCGAAGCTTTTGCGTGGAAAACGGTTGTGGCATAGGAGATGGGAACAGAGGAGAGGTGCATCTAGACGAGAGCGACAACCACTTATATACTAGAAAAGGACCGCTTTTTTTTATTTTACAAAATCTACACAGTAAGGTTCGCGAGTGAGAGAGGGAACATCCAGTTTGTGCCGCTGTATGCGTATGAGAGCATCCGTTTGGTCACGGTGGTATAACGTTCCAAGGGAGGTAATTAAGACGAAGTCTGGAGAAGGTTCCATAAAAAGGGGCTAAATCAACAATGGTATCCCACAACAAATACGCACCGTTAGATTTCTTGTGCAGTCCCGTGCTTCTGTTTTCGGCAGCCGTACAAGCAGATAAAAGACGAAAAAATATTGACAGCCGATATTTGACGATGAGGGCACGAGGGTATGAGGGGAAGAAATGTAAGGTTGGGGGAAAACAATAAACCTCCTCGCCTCATCTTTTTTTATTGTCGTGTCTCCTGTTAAGCAAACTGACTGACCAGTAAAGCCACGAAATAATTAAACAATACACAATACAAGATATTTTAAATCACTATAGCAAAATATGTCTCTTCGCACTTGGAAGAAAAATCAAATAAGGAAAATTATGAATAATAAACACTACATTATGATTGACGATCTACAGAGATACAAAAGCGTTGCTCTCCAAAAAACTTCATGTCCTGACGCCAACGCTGGGCAACATACAGAAAACGTACAGAAACGTGCAGAAACATGCAGAAACATGGAAAAAAATACGCACGACAGCGTACCAAAATCATGCCCAGGGTTGTTGTTTTATTTTCCTTCTCATGGCTTGGCAAAAAATCGAAAGTGCAAAATCGAAACGTGCAAACCTCAATCCAGATCATCGTCGAGATCGCCGCCTCCGTGGCGCTGGTTGGCCTCGCGCCAGACGCCCATCTCCGCCACGGGGACGCGGCCGCGCAGCCAGCGCAGCGTGGCCTCCGTGCCGCGCTCGATCACGTTGAAGCGCGGCACCCGGAACCGGTTGCCCAGCACCTCGAACCGCTGCAGGCCCCCCTCGCCGCCGAGCAGGCCGATGCGCGGGTTCAGGTGCTCGATGTCGTTGTTGCTCACGTCCACAATGCGGAGGCCCTTGATGCTGTCCGGGTGCAGCTCCGCCAGGTGGTTGTTGCCCACCAGCAGCACGGTCAGATCGGGGAAGGCCGTGCGTAGCTGCGCGTCCGGCGGCAGAGACGAGATGCGGTTCATGCTCACGTCCAGCTTTTGCAGGCGGGGCGCGCGCAGGTGCACGACCAGCGGCCCTAGCCCCGTGATGTGGTTGGAGGCCAAATTCAGCTCCTTCAGGGCGGGCAGATCAAGGCCGTCGCTGGTCGCTGCGTCGCCCAGGTAGGTCTCGCCCTTGAGCTGGTTGCGGGCCAGCGACAGTGTCGTCAGGGTCCCCGCAAAGAAGGACAGAGAGTCGGGCAGCGCCGTAAACAAATTCTTGTGCAGGTAAATCTCGTAGACTGAATGCTCCTGTGCCACCCGGGAGGAAATCACCGGATGCAGCGAGGACGACTCTGTTTCGGACCGGTCCAGCACGCCACCGTTCTTGACAGGCCACAGTTGGTTGGAGAGCGTTTGAGAGCGTGAGCGTGCAGGCGAGTGTGGGAGTGATGTTGGGGGCGTTGCGAAGTCGTCGTCTGAGCGGCTGTCGTCGCGGTCGTCGTCACCGCGGCCGCCAGCAGAGGCACTGCTGAGTTTCCTGCTTCGTTGCCGACCGTGAGCACCCGTCTTTGAAGACAGCTCGGTGACAGCATCGCGAAGCTCATCTTTCATCTCCTTGGATGTCATTCCGGATAGCGAGTGAAAAAACGGCGCCTCCTCTGGCGCCAGGTCCGCAGGATCAGGCTCCAGCCGGGAAGCCAGGACATCTTTAATCTCATCGGTCGTAGCGGTACAGAATTTCTTATCGCGCAGCGGGTTTCCACTCAAGCGGAACATGGCCAACTTCTCCATGCGGCCTATTTCGGAGGGAATTGCGCGGATATCATTGCTGGAGAAATCGGCATGGCGCAAATTGGGGAGGCCGGCAAATCCATCGGGGATGCTGTTGATGCTATTCTCCTCGCCGACGAGAGTGAGGAGATTGGTCCAAGCCGTCATGTCCGGAAGCGTTTGAAGTCGGTTCATAGAGACCAGCAGTTGCTGAAGGGCGGGCAGGGCCAGATTGCCAGAACGGGACGCTGAGACCAAATGGGTGATTTGATTCGATGTGATGTCCAGAATTTGCAGATTTGGCAACCCTGAGACGGCATCTTCGATCAGAACACCGCTGAGCTTGTTCTTCCGCACATGGAGCTCGGTCAAGGGCAACTTGGAAAGCGGCTCAAAAACCAGGCTCTCGAAATTATTCTCGCTGATATTCAGAATGCGAAGCTTGGACATGTTGCTGAGGGTCAGAGGCAGGGCTGAAATGTTGTTTCCATGCAGATCAGCAATCTCGAGGTTCTCCAGCTTAGCAAAGCAGGGATCGAGTGGTCCGTAGAACAGATTTCCGCCCAGCTTGAGGTCGCGCAGTGACGTAATCTGAGAGATGACCTCCAGCGCATTATTTGTAATGCGATTTTGGGCCTAAAGTGAGGTGAATATTGTTAGAAAATATGAAGAATATGCAAAACAAAAACTGTGATAACACAAATTGCATGGTTCTCTTACCAGATTGAGAGAAGTCAGAACTTGCAGCCTCCGAAGACCCATTGGCAGACTGATCAACATGTTTCCATGCAAATCGAGAGTTTCCAGGCCACCAAAAATGTTGCCCTTGCTGTCCTCCTGATCGGCAAGTTCCTCGAGGCTCAGGTCCGGGAAGAAACATTCGTCGATCATCTCAAATTCGTTGTCAGCGGCCACAAAGCGCGTGAGGTCGACGGTTTCCGCCCACGACCCGTCGTATGTGCCCATGGCATCGGCGTCGTACATGTTCATAACATCGGTGGGAATCTCTCTCAGATTCAGTGCGGCAATGTTGAGCCGGCCGCTGCTGCGTGCTGCTGCCACCCGTGCTTGGATCACCTTGGCCTGAGCTTGGTCGTTCCGGTTCTGATTGAAGGGATCTGAGCCGAGACCAAAGTCAAATGTCGTGTCCGTAGGAATAACGGGAGCCTCCCTGAGGTCGAGGGAATCGCCAAAGCTCGTCGCAAACGAAGTCGCACGGGCGCCCGCAGGCGAGGCTGGCGAGGCCGGAACAGAGTCATCTTTAGCGGCGTGCTGCGCGGCCACGCGCTTGGCGGCCTTCGCCTTGGCGATCTGCTCGCGCAACGCTGCAGACGACTTCCTGCTATTCGCTACAGGGCTGTAACCTGCTGAGTCGGCGGAGTCGATGCTGAGTGCTGTAGATGCCGTAGATGCGTTCGACGCGTTCGTGTCCTCGTAAGACGTGGAAGACGCGCGGGACGCGAGCGAGCTCTTCCGTGTTGCGACAGGCGAGGCCGCAACAGTAGAAGCTGCCGATGTTTCCAAGCTCGACATGGATGGCTTCCGAAACAAGCCGCCGACAGACGCACGGGACTTCAGCGGCCGAGCAGCAACCGTTTTGGACGCGAATTTGCCTGGCGCAGGAGCACGAAGCGCTGCGAGCGGCGTAATGGGAGGAAGGGCCGATTTCTTCTCCGGGCTCGGCGTGCGGGACCGCGGTGGCAAGAAAGAAGCCGTCTCTGCCTGCTGCCGCAAGCTACCCAGGCCGCCGTACCGCTGTGTAACACTAATTCCAGGGCCAATGGAGGCGCGACCACGCAGTGTGCGCGTGTTCGTGGCGCGGCCGGGGGTCGACACCTCGTCGATTGGCACAAAAGACGACGGGACCGCCGACCGGAACGAGTTGGTTGTAGCGCGGAAGTTGGGCGCTGCCTCGTCGTGGCTGGAGCTCGACCGCGGCCGCGATGTTGACCTGTTTGAGCTGTTGTCGGATTGGTAGCTAGAGCCCGGGCGGGAACCAGGGCGTGAGCTGCCGCCTGTACGGCTGCCGGGGCGCTGGTGCGGATACCGTGCAGATTCGGGGTCGAAAAAAGCCGAAGTCTTGCCCTTCACAGCCGGCGAGCTTGGTATTTGCGCGAGCGTCTCCATCGTTCGCTCGGCAAGAGACAGCCTTGGTCTTGCAGACCTCGGGCGGAGCGTCTCTGGCGCTGCAAAATTGTCTTCTCCCGCCACAATGTTCTCATCGGGGCTGGTGGAGTATGACAACGACGACTGGTGCTGCGCAGACGTCCGTCGCGATAGCGTGCCCACGGTCGCGGGCTTTTTAAATGTGGCAGCGTCGTCGGCAGGTCGGAGGGATGGCAGCGGAGGCGCGCCACCGCTGGGGCTGGTTGCCTTGGGCGCCGCTTTCACATACTGCCCCGACACGGCGCGCGTGCGCGGCGACGGGTGGCGGACGGGCGTCTTTTGTACGGACAGGCTGGAGTTCGAGGGGGACGGTGACAGCGCTGGCGCACCGAGGCGGTCTCGTGAGGGCATGGCGCGGAGCTTGGGATTGCGCAGGTCGCCGCCGGAGAGGCTCTCCCGCGAGGGCTTTGCTCGGAGAGTCATGGGTCGAGCCGGGTTGGAGGTAGAGGACGCGGCAGAAAAGGAAGAAGGCGCATTCGGTGCCGCAGTCGAGGAGTTTGAAGCTGAAGAAAAGAGTGGAAGGCGAGAAGCTGGCCGGGGGAGGCCGCTCGAACGGGGGATTTGTCGGCGGTCGTCCATGGTGATAGTGATGTGGTGATCGTGGCCGTACTTGTACAAGTAGTTGTCGTCGTGGCAGAGCTGACACGAAAGTGACGAGTCGATGCAGCTAGCAGCTCGCAGCTACCTGGGCTGTTTCGCACGGATAGCGAGGAAACCGGAGTGTTTGTGCGGCGCACAGAGTTTCTCTGGGGTGTCGTGTCGTCTGGAATGGCGCTTCAGGGTTGCCTGCGGCAAACGTGCGCAGCTGACGGCGTAGCTAACACGCATCCATGGAAGAGGAGGCAGTTTGGGTGATGAAGAAGAAGCGGGGGAGGAGAAGGGAGAGAAGAAGAAAAAGGAAAATGGGGAATGGGAGAATCGAATTGCTTCTGGCTAATTCATCCTGTCTCCAGAGAAGAAGAAAAAATGAGCAGCAGAAGACAACGAGCAGCGGATAAAGATCGACAGGAGCTGTCTCCCGCAAGCACGACTCAGGGGTAAGGGCAAAAATAACCGATGGGCAAAACGCACATCTCAAGGGGGGGAGCCGGTGAGACGTGGTGATCGAGAACGAAAGCCAAATCCAATTAAAAGACGAAATTGTGTGGGCTGAAAAATTGAGGCAGAGGAGGTCACGAAGTAACGGTATCACCACCGGAAAGTGGAAGGTAGAGACAGGGAAAGACACGCCTTGGGCACGCCGTGCGACGCGCCGTTTCGCCAGCAGCAGAGGGAAGGAGCGAGCCGCCCCAAAACAAAAACAGGGATTGCCCCATCAACAAACAGAAGCGCAGGGAAGCAGCCTTTCCCCCCACACTCCACAAAGGAAGCTACGCTGGCGTGCAGTCTATCGCTGTATCTGGAGTAGCCTGGCCTTTTGGGGAATTTCAGGGCATTTTAGGGCAGTATTTCTCCGTAAACGCGCTAGCATGCTCACCCTGCGTCAACGGCTCCTGAAGAGCTCCGTCACGTGGGGCAGTTCAGGGGAGACACGAGGAAGGACGCCTGTCCTCTATCCTTCGTTTTCCTCTGCAATTTGTGAGGCGAGAGACGAAGTGTCGTTCCTTCCCCCCCCACATAGACCAGCAGTGAAGAAAAAGGGGTGCGGGCTGTCTAGCGAGCATTAGGCAAGAACGAACCGGGTCGTGCCCGCCGCTAGGACCAGGAGAAACTGCTGATAAACGTGAACCGTTCTTCTGAAATCGGCATGGAGCGCAGATCAAGGCCACCGTATTAGTCAGTAGGCGGAAAGGGCAAAAAGGCGTCCCCTTCTGCGACAGCACTCGGCCGCGAACACCTGTCGTGCAACAGGGTATCTGGCCGCGCTCCCTGCCGAAGAAGCGCGCATGTCCGAGAAATCCATTGTCTTCATGTCTGGCCCGTAAGATACTCGAATATGCTGTGCTACGAGGCGTGTCTTGCACGGCATTGGTGCAAGCCATCTGCAGCCGAAAGGGAGGAAGGGCACCGTAATTCTCTATGGGTTTCTCTTTGTTTCTCTTTCTCTCATTTGAGGAAGATGACGAAGACGACGAAGTGGGTCAAAAGATGAGAGAGATGAGAAGAAGTCAAAGTGCGTTTGAGCAGTTCTTTCAAAAACAAAATCTCAAATAATTGTCAAGTACGGTACGAGTATTTTGTCGACGCCGTCCCAAATACAGCTAACCGCACAACGCACAATAGCTGTTCACGAAAACGAGAGTGAAGCAACTGTTTGCTGTATGAGTCTGTCTCTGGCTAACTGAAGGCCGGTGGGCCTGGGGCTGAAATGTCCCATTCATCACGTAGTGAGGATCATCATGTTCCGTATCCGGCTGTCCCATATTGTGCCATCTGCTCTTCTCCTCCCCTAGCAAAACCAGCTGTTCCCAAAGATCGAAGTGTCCTCCATCCCCGACAGGCACGGCATGTGCCGGTTCTGAGGTGGCACGCCGTCGTCGTCGGGGCGCCGCAGGAAGCGCTGCATGCGCTCGGCGGCGTGCCGGGCGCCGTCGCGGGCCTGGGTGAGCGGGCGCCACAGGGCGGCAGCGTCGACGGCCGCCCGCGATGCGGCGAGCGTCATCTTGTCGCCGAGCCAGACGGGGGCGGCGAGGCTGGGGGCGTGCATGGCGGCAGCGAAGACGAGGAAGACGAGCGATGCGCAAGAGCCCAGCGACCGGAGGATGTGCGCCGCGTGCAGGTGCATGGTTGCGGTGGTGGTTGCTGTCAAAGACGCTAGAAGACTCTGCAGGGTGTCTCGTGCTGATGACCAAAGTCGGAGATGCGCTTTGCAGATTGTCCTCGTTAATTTCGAATTCTTGTGGACGAGGCGATCATGTCGTCGTCAAAGTTCGTTTGCGGAGGGACGACAGTCTTCCAACAGCGCACATGCCCATCCCTTGCGGCTGTTTGTCTGACAGAGAGTCTAGTTGACCAGAGATGGTGGCCGTCCCAGGTGGCAGGGCGGACGGTCCCATGAGATGAGTAACCGGGTGATCGCCAAGTGAGATAATCTATCAAATAAGGGATGTCCTGCCATACTATGGCAAGTGCCGTGGCCCGACGCAGCAGCGATGAGGAAGAGTCGAGAAGAAATTAATCAGGCTAAAGCAGTCGGTGTGGTTGAACGCAGAGCACGGCACTGAACGGGACTATTCGATATTTAAATATTTTGATATTTGATGTTTTTGATATTTTAAGTTATGTTTTAATATTTTGTAATTTAATATCTATGTCTAAAAGAAAGCTGGTATTATGACTCTACGAAAGTGATGCAGAGAACCCCATAAAAAGAACAAGACGCCGACTATGCAAAAAAAGAAATGCATACAAAGAACACCAGCCCCCCATTGTGGGTATCTATTTTCAATAACGTTCTACCCCTTCTCTTTTGAATGCTTTTGCAAATGCAGGCACGTTCTGTATCCGCTGAATTAGGTTGAAAATTGAGGTGTTGTATCTCTCCAAGCGTGGTTGGAATTGTTGTGTCTCCTTGTATGGTTGGGATAGGACGTCACGCAGACGTGACGTTTGGATGAGAAGGAGACCGACGCCGTTCTTCTCTAGTGCCATATTTAGTTGGCCACCGGCTGCGCCAGCACAATGTTCGCCGGCGACAGGGCAGGGTTGTTGTTGCTGCTGCCGGCGGGTTGGGCCTTCTCCGGGTCCGCGTCGCTGACGCTGCCGCTGTGGCCGCCCGCCTTGGCGTCGACCGCCGCCTCGTCGTCCTCGTCGTCGCCGCCGTACGCGAACCGGCTCCGCTTCCGGATGCTCGCGCCGTACGTCCAGAACAGGAACGGGATCAGGCAGCACGCCAGGCTGATGAACGCCAGCAGCGACGACGCCCACTGGTCGCCCAGCCGGTGGTACATCTGCACGGTGAACAGCACGACGCCGGCGCCCCAGAACGACCGCAGGCACGTCTTGGCCGCCAGCGCCGAGGCTGCCTGGTGCTGGTAGGAGTCGACGAGGTAGTTGTTGGCGGAGTTGTACAGGAAGATAAAGCCGAAGCCGACGGGGAAGCCGCCCATGGCCGGGCCCGCCCACGACAGGTGCGGGTACGACGTCCAGGCGAAGATGAACAGGCCGATGGGGATGAACCAGCAGCTGAACATCATGGGGATGAGGCGGGCCTCGGCGGGCGGCCTGCCGTTGTATTTTTTCACAATGGTCAGGTAGTGGCGGTTGATAAGCGGGGAGCACGCGGCCGAGGCCAGGACGCCGACGGCGACGGGGATGAACATGAGGCCCGTCTTGCCCGAGTTGTACCCTTTGCCCTCCTCGTAGATGATGGGGAAGGCGACGAAGAACATGTAGAGCAGGCCGTACAGCACGGACATGTAGAGCGACAGCAGGAACACGATGAGCTCGCCGAAGAGCAGCTGGATGGGGCGGACCAGGAAGATGCTGAGGCGCTCGGCCAGGGGCCGCGTGTCGAGCTCCTGCTCGGTGACGTGGTCGGGCTCGCCGGTGGTCTTGCGCAGGGCCTGGGCGCGGCGCTTGAGGATGGTCGGCGCGTAGGTCTCGGGAACGGTGAAGGTGATGAGGATCCAGACGACGGCGGCGAGGATCAGCTGGATCCAGTAGAGCCAGCGCCAGCCGCGCGCGTCGGACAGGTAGCCGCCGACGAGGGGGCCGATGGCCGGGCCCAGGAAGGGCGCGGCCGAGAACGTGGCCATGGGCACGCCGCGCTCCTCGTTGCGCCACAGGTCGGCCAGGGTGCCGCCGACGAGGGTCATGGGCGCCGAGAAGGCGATGCCGTCGATGAGGCGGCACACGAGCAGCGTGCCGACGTTCTTGGCCACGGCGCAGGGAATGATGAAGACGACGGCCACGAGCAGGGTGGAGCCGTAGACCACGCGGCGGCCGTACACCTCGGACAGGGGCGCGAACACCAGCGGGCCGACGCCGAAGCCCACGACGAAGAGCGTGATGGTCAGCAGCGCGACCTCGTCGCTGACGCCGAACTCGGCGCTGACCCCCGCAAGGTCGGCTGTGATGACGCTCGACGCGAACGCCACGACGAAGCAGGTCAGCGAGACCACCAGGGTGCAGTACCACTTCATGGCCTTGGACCAGTTCTTGGGGTTGCCCGGGTCGTTGGGCTCGAACGCCACGAGGCGGTAGCGGCGCTCCTCGGCCTCCTCGCCTCCGGCTGCGGGCGGTGGTGGGGCTTCGCCTTGGCGCGTCGCCTGGCGGCTGACGGCTGCCACCTCGGGCGGCTCGACGGGGCCCGGGATCTCGCCGCCCGGCACCTCCAGGCGGTACTCGTCGAAGTTGGCGGTGGCGCTCAGCGTGCGGTAGGGCAGGTTGATGTCGAGGACAGGGTCGCGGCGGCGCGCCTTCTCGACGGAGGCGCCGCTCTGGATGGAGCCGACAAAGGACGCGCGGCGGCGGCGGCCGCCGGACCGGGTCGTGCTGGTGCTGCGGCGGACGCTGCCATTGCTGTGGAGGGCCGCCTGGTGCGTCGGGTGGGAGATGGTGGTGTTGGCGTGGACGATGGAGGCGTACTGGCCGACGTCCTCCTCGTCCTCGGGCGGTAATGAAGCCATGGTGGGGTGATGGTGGTTGGTGAGAATGTCAATTAGAAATATGCGTGTGATAGATATAAATGGAATATACAGGAAGGAGCCCCGTATAAAAGTGGTGATGCAGAGAGACGCAACGGAAAAGGAGGCATCTCAAAAGGGCCATCCTCCTGGCCGGGCACCCAGCACTTATATACCCCCATCGTCATGCAACGGACGAGCCTGCCAGAATTGGCTTTTCACGTCAGAGGGCCGCTAGGCCGAAGTTGTCGTACATTCGTGGTTTGCTCTGCTGTGCGGCTCGCCTGCTCGTGCGGCTCGTGCTGCTCGTGCTGTTGCGTGAAGGCGAGTGTTAGTGTCTGAGAGGGCCTGGCGATCTAGAGCGTCCATTACATCAGTATTCACGGTGGCCAGCCAATCAGCGCGCCGCTTCTCACTAAGACCCGACAGGCCGAAGCCACGGCCTGCACGCTAACAACGCCTGCTGCGGCTCCACCAGGACGAGCGGCGGCTTGCAGCTGGGAAAGAGTGGGGCCTCTGAATACGATCTCCGACCAATCAGAGCGAGCCTCCAGCAGCTGCGAGAACAGGCATGCAGCACAGTATTATCACTAAGATCAGGTGGGGCCGCGATAACGATAGGGCATCAGATACAGCAAACGACGAGATACAGCGCCCACAGGCCTCCCCCCGTCCCGCAGTTTTTTCGGCGTTCATGGGAATAATCGCTGCAGCTACAAAACCCAGCCAGCACCCCCAGCACAGCTGCTTGGGCTTCCAGAACAAAAATTTTCTCTGCGTTCCTTGGGCCTCAAGGCGCTTTTTTTAGACTGTTTCTAAAAACTATGGAGCCCCATCGTCTCGCTCATCTCGCCCTTAGAGCGTTGTGCGCGAAGACGCGACCGAGGATGTCTCGCCACGATGTCGAGAAAAATATGTGACCCCTGGGTCTTGGCGTCTGCCCAAAGGTCCAATGTAATGTCGTGGGGGTGTTGTTGTTTACTCTACATGTGTCTGGCTGGTTCTTTTGGCTTCCTCGTTTCTGTTGTTTCTGTCGTTTCTGTC
The DNA here is from genome assembly GCA_021396205.1 of Sporothrix brunneoviolacea. Taxonomy (NCBI): domain Eukaryota; kingdom Fungi; phylum Ascomycota; class Sordariomycetes; order Ophiostomatales; family Ophiostomataceae; genus Sporothrix; species Sporothrix brunneoviolacea. The sequence continues at coordinate 227,721 of WNYD01000046.1, forward strand.
GTTTCTGATGCCCCTGCTGCTCGCCGGCGTGGCGATGGTCACCGGCCGGACATCGACGGCAGACGTCGTGTTGCCCGACCGTCGATCGGAAGGTGGTCTTTGACGATGGACTTCCGGTGCAAGTCGTGACCAGTGACCATCCATGATGCACTCGTACTTGTGGACGGGCTGTCCCATCATCAACATGGATGCAACCGCTCGCCGCTACTCTCCTTCTGGACAGCCGACCGGTTGCCACGCGTGCTGGACGGATGGGCAGCGGCGGGCCATGAATGGAAGGAGAACTAATAAGAGAGGCGCATGTATGCATGTACAAGTACTTGTGCCTCGCAGTTTGGCCGTGGCCGTGTCGACTGCGTTGACTGCCTGCAGCGGCACGCCCGTGCGGGTCCGAACTCGGCCGGCCGTCGACCAGACGGCGACCATGCCTGTTGTTTTGTTTGGCTACACTCGTAGTAATTCCTCGCACACCGAGCTGTCGTATGGTGTTGACCCGAGCACGCAAGGGGCTGTACCAATTCTTTGAGTCTTGCTGTTCTGGGCCCTGGTGTTGGTTATCCTCGGTTGTCAAAAACGTCCCATCCTATCTCGGAGGCATTCTTTGTCCTGATACAAGTACTCTGTGTTTTCTTTTCTTTCCTGAACCCCTTTTTGATTCCATTAGTCTGATTGTTATTTGATTGATTATTCTTTTGATACTGCAATCCTTCCCTCTTCCTTGCCCCTGGGATATCGTGCCAAGACTGTGCGATGACGCCAGCACAGCATTTCGATCTCATGATGCTAAAATTGCGTTTATACGGACGGTCAAGGATGTGTATCACTCGTGCTCGTACCTGTAGGCCTTGCTCGGTCAACATATCCGCGGGTACACCATTCGTAGCAGCCAAGGCGAATTTCGCCTGTCTTCTCTGCCATCTTCCTCTCCTATCTTTCTTTGATCCAATTCGGAAATGTCTCGTCCTATCTCGTGATGTCTCGTCGTGTCTGCTGCTGAGGCTGGGCTGCTTCATCATGCGTCGTCTGTTTACCCCTGAAACTATTTTATCATCATGGTTTTGTTTCTTTTCTTTCCTTGTCAATCTCTTACAGCTATTGTCACACACCCCCCCCTCCCTTGTCTGCATGCCGTTGTGAAGACCTTCGCTCCTTCGGGCTAATAAATATCTTTCTAACCCCCACCCCCCTTCCTTCGCCCCTCTTTTTATTTTCTTCTTTTATTCTGTCGCCGTTCATCTCAGGCCTTGGCGACGACGACTCCTCTTCTGCGACCCGGCTCTCTGTTCCGGGTTTTGTCACTACACCTCCCGTGTCTTCCGTCCTGTTGGTAGCTCTCTCGACTCGCTTCCGTCTCTCTCCCCTCTTCCCCTCTTTGCAATCAACTGTCCTCGCTACGAAATGGATTTCAACCATTTTGCCAGAGCTTCACTTGGCTCCTCTCCCGCGTCCATGGCCGCGCTTTTGCATTTGTCTTGTTTACACGACAAGACCGCCGGCTAATAGAGTAAAATCAGACGCGTGCTAAAAATGCTATGCCGGTATAAAGAAGCCGCAATAAACAGTCTGGTTGTAGAAATAGAGGCAGGAATGGCTACGCTGGCTCGTAGAGAGTCGAAGACTCTAAGCCATTGAGTACCAGAAAACAATATCAACATGCGTCTACGTACTACGCCTCACCTCGTGCTGGCGGCCGTCCTGGCTGCCTCGTCCGCCCCGGCCGCCGCCGCCGCCGCCAACTGCTCCCGCGCCTTGCTCGAGCAGGCCACCGACCGCTACACGGCCGCCCAGAGCACGGGCCAGGTGCGGTGGCTCGACCAGCTGCTGGCGCCCAACGCGACCTTTGTCGAGAACGACGCCGCCGTGGCCCCGCGCGCCAGCCGCCTCGGCCGCCCGCTGCGCATCGACCGCAGCCGCAGCATCTACGACCTCGCGCAGTGCGCCGCCTTTGTCGAGACCATCGCCAGCGACCCGGCGGACCCGTGGGTCATCGGCGCGCAGATCCGGCTGGCCCCCGCTGCCGGCAAGATCACAAAGATCGACCGCATCGCCACCACGAGCGGCGACTGGATGTTCAACGCCACGCGCACGCTGCACTACGCCCTGCTCGAAGACTGGGCGCCGATCGAGCCGCCGAGCCGGCGCGACACCCGCGCCGCGCTGCGGGCGGCCGCCGACGCGTACTTTGACATGCTCGGCAACCACAGCGTGCCCGTGCCCTGGGGGTACCCCTGCACGCGGCTCGAGGGCGGGTCGTTCACGGGCACGGGGCGGGCCAACGACACGTGCGACATCGACATTCCCGCGAACAGCACGATGCGGGCGCCGCACCGGCGGTACGTGATCGACGAGCAGGTGGGCGCCGTGAGCTTGTTGCTGCAGTTCGGCGGCATCAACAACGGGGCGCCCGACAGCCACGAGTTCCGGGTCCTGAACGGCACGCTGCGGCGCGTGCACACGATGACCTTCTGCGGGGGGAAGCCGAACTGCGGCGTGCCGCGGCCGGCCGACGAGGCGGACCCGGGATTTTGAGAAGAGGAGAAGGGGAGAAGAGGAGAAGAGGAGAAGAGGAGGAAAAGGAGGCGAGACGATGCGATGGGCTGGACTGGAGAGGGGCGCTTGTTCGAGGTTGGCCTGTTTGTGAGCACGCAGGGTGAGAAGAAAAAATGGTTTGCGCCTGGTCTCAGAATAGAGAAAATAGAGCAAAAAAGATCGCCTTCGAGATCTGCGTCGCACTTCATGGTCTGCCAGAATGTGTCGGCTTCGAAGACTGCTTTCTGCGCTGCTTCATCTTCAGGCTGCCGCTGCAGGGGAACTGTGCCCCGCTTAAATTAAGGTACAAATTGCCCCGTACCTTTTTTGCTCTCCCTACGCGCTAAGCCGTTTTGGGCGGCAAGCTCCTGCGCGTGGCGTCGTATCCCTTTTTCGCTTTCTTGCAATGTGGCAACCATCGCAGCGCCTGGGAACACACGATCCTGCGAGCTCTCCCATCTTCCGCCACGACCGCACCACAGCGAACGCGCCTGCATCCACTCCCTGTACCGTCTCGACTCGCTCGTTCTGCTCTGCTCTTTTCCAACGACACCAACACCGCCCCCCTCAGTTTCCCACCCATTGACGCGTCGCCCATCATGACGCGCGCAACGCAGACGCTCTCGGTCGCCTTCCTGGCCACGTCGGTGCGTTGGCCCTCTTGCGTCCCCCACGTCCTGACTGCGTCTTTTATCACCTGCTGACCTCCCAGCTCTACCTCGCCCTCTACCTCGAGCTCATCCCGCTGCCCGCCGTCGTCCAGGAGCAGATCGTGCCGGTGGTAGGTTCTTCCGCATGAGGCTGATCTCGGCTTATTGTCTCGCCCGCATAGGGCTTCTCTTCTCTTCACCTGCACAGACGCTAACTGCTCTATCTCAGCTCCCCTTCTGGTTCCTCGTCGCCCTCGGCGCCCAGGTGCTCGCCCGCCTCGGCTGGGGCATCCTCACCTTCAACGACTGCCCGGACGCCCACAAGGAGCTGGTGGCCGAGATCGAGGAGGCCAAGGTGGACCTGCGGAAGCTGGGCGTGAGCGTGGACTAGGCTCTGTCAGACTTGTGGGATCATTGTTTATATCAGGTGCTAGAATAGGATTGTGAGAAGGGAAAACCGAGATCATGGGCGAAAAAAGAGAGAGAACATAAAATAAAAATCATATACGGGACGCAATGTCTTTGCTGGAGCAGAGTTACGGTGCAAAGGGAAAACATCACGATCAAGTCTCGATACTTGGTGATTTTGTTATGAAGTGCCGCAGACAAGACGAGGGATACAGCCTCCCCCCGGTGTTGATATTTTGCTACTCGTAAACCGCCGTCATTCATGAACCCAAAAATGCCCAAGAAAAACACTTCGCTCTAGGAATCCCGTCCACATGCTAAAAGACCTTCTGTCGCAGCGCCAGATAAGATGCAAAAGCTCACTCCCCAAGTCCCTTTCCCTACCTACAAGTCCCCACCCCCGTCCTCGCCGGCCAGCAGGGCCGCGACCGTCTGCACCGCCACCAACGGGTCGCCGCCGCCCTGCACGAGCTGGTCGAACAGCCGCGGCAGCCGGCCCAGTCGCCCCCGTTTGTCGGCCTTGCGCCACTTGCCCGGCACGCCCACGAGAACGCCGATCCGGCTCTGGGCCTCGCCCGTCCAGTCGAACTGGATTGCCCACTCGATGCGGATCGAGGAGGACGACGACGAAGAGGACGACGGCACGTCCACGTCCATGGCCGTGCGGCCGAGGTGCGCCCGCAGCTCCGCCTGCGCGATGGGCCGGGACGACTCGTCCACAGCGTCGTCGTCGTCCCCCCCTTCGTCGCCCCCCCGCCTCCGCGTCCGCTTCCGCGCCCGCAGGCGCCGAGTGCTCGCAGCCAGACCCGCGCCCTTGTCGCGCAGCAGCCGCGCCAGGG